>CAJNJA010000926.1:0-18387 GCA_905231915.1 Symbiodinium necroappetens | reverse complement strand
CCGACCGTTGGTTTGCCTTCGCCGACTGATTTAGTTTTCTGCAGGGGCGTCAGGCTCACCATACCTACCTGCCGCAACGAAGCTATGGTATGGTGAGGAAAGCATCGGTTGGCCACCGATGTGTACCTGCAGTGTACAGAGTGAAGCCGATGTCAATTCTCAATTCTCAGGTCCGCTGTCTCAGGTGATAACATTCGGGAATGCAGATAGAAGTGGCGGGAGCCGTTATACCAATTGGACGAAGGGCCATTTCTCCGTGTGTGTACATGCTTGGACATGGCGACCTTTGAGTGAGAGAACCATTTTGCTACAGGGGGGCAGTGCATGCCTGACAGTCACTGCCCAACCAAAAAACACTGTCCGTGCATGGTGATACCTGGCCTGATCAGCCAGACGTACCTGCTTGCGGATTAGCCAGTGGACCCCCTGTGGCGCTCTAGAGTGAAGCTTCTCTGTCATTCTGTATGGTTGCCGCAATCCGTCGTCGTTTGGTCCTGTCAGTAGCCCGTCGCAGTCATTCGTGCCGTGCCAAAGTGTGTGTATGTGCAACCAAGATCAACCAAGCATTTTGCTGGGACTCGTTCTGTGCACGTCGGCACCCAAGCTTTGAGAGTTGGTGCACAAGCTTGCAGTGACAGGCGGCTGCTGCGCGATTTGTTGCTGAGCGGCGGGACATGGGCCATCGCTTCCAGCGAGAGTTCCAGGAGTTCCGTAGAGAAAGTCGGGCACACGCTGCAATTCAAAGGTAAGGAGTTGATGGGGAAGTACGTATGTTTCTTTGTTTGTGCGACGGACCATTTGCAGATGTAGAAGAGAATTGGCTTTTACGGTGTCCGTGCAGAGGAGCTGCTGAAAGAAGCACATAAGTCCTGCAAAGCGTTGCAGGCTTAATGCCTGCCAGGGTTAAGGGTAGCGGGGGGGCACTTTGTCAATTTTCGTTGGCTCGCCTCAGCACTGACTGTAGGGTCACCCAGGCACATTTTGCATACTTTGTTTGTGCAGAAAGTCGAAATAGAGTGCAAGCAGCTCTGATTGTTGTAGCTGCAGGGAGAGAAGCGTCGCAGACGGCGGCAGCTGAGACAAAGACAGGCGAGTGGCCCACGAGTGCAGTTGGGCTCTGTCGTCTTGTTTTCGAAGCACCGTAAGGACAACAGTGCATTGTTTCCGTGCTTTGAGGCGAACATGCCTGCGAGCAAGGACGGCGTCACAAGAAATGTTTGCCGTTCTCAAAGTCAATGCGTTTCTGGATTTCGGTTCTGACTCATCAAGGAAGGGCCTGAGCATTTGAGAAGCTGATTTTTTTGCAGCCGTGTACCGAGCTTGGCCAGTCGTGGCAGGAGGATGGATGCGAGGATGACGGACAGGAGGCGACCGCTCCCAGACATTCTGCCATTGGCCTCGTGTGTCGGTTGTGGCAGGTTCCTTGAAGCCTGCCTGCAGGAACCTCTTGGGAACTTGGGAATGCTCATTCAGGGTTTGGCGGACTCCATGATCGGTATCATGATGTTCGTGTATTGCACTTCACAGTGCCACTGTGATTGTCTAAGTCCTTGCGTAGACAAGCAGCAGGTTTATTCTAGCTAGCCTCCTCACTGCTGCACTTTTGGCATCAACAGTCATATTTCCGACGGTGGTGAGGTGAGAGCTTCAAGTTTCGGAAGTTGCCGAAATGCTTCTGTGACGACAACTAGCATAGGTAGCAGCACAAGACTCTGAAAGTAAGTGATTCCGTGTTCGGAACTGCATACGTAAGACGCGAGGCGTAGCACATGATGCGACCAACAATCTGGGAGCAACACCGGATTGGCGACCTGTTGCATTCGATTTGGATGGCATTGGTGAGGCTGCCGAGGAGGAAAACATCACGGTGGACGATGTGGTAGAGGCCGGCTGAGATAAGACTTATCATGCCTCTGTTGGGGCCCAGAACGAGCAGAAATCTCTTCTCTTCTCCTCTCATACCAATCTTTGCACTGCCATAGCGCTGCCGCTGCTTGACTTTGTGACGCCTTCAACCGATTCAGCTGGCAACTGGCCGCAGCAAGCCAACAAGGTGTTCACGATCCCCGTTGCCCTCTGGCTTCAGGTTGAGGAGACCTCCCGCGACAAGACAGGGCCTCAGATGGCCTCAGATAACGTTTCGGAATCGAGACGTCGTTCGAATTTAACAAGGGTGGACCATGGTTCGAAGCGGCAGAGCCTGCAGGTCACAAGCGATCTTCAGTTGTCAGTCTCCTGTTGATGGTGTGTTGCACCTGCACATATGATAGAGCATACGCTGGTCGTGATCGACTTGAGACACGGAATGATACGGGCTTCAGCTGTTTCTTGTCGTACGATCTGTGGCAGCCCGGCCCGGTGGCCAAGGCTGATCCGCAATTTTTTCTCCATGTCAACGTTTCCGAAGGAGACTTTGCACGGACCTCAGCTCTGAGCACATGGAAGTACACCACCATGAAACTCCCAAGCCTCCTTGCTACTAACCAAGACTCACAGAAGAAACAAGACTCAAACCATTAATCATTAGCCGTAGACTCCTCGCAAGCCAGAATCAGCTCCTCAAGGGTGTAATGTCTTCCGAAGGGCAAACTATCCAGAATCTCCACCAGACCGAATTCCCAGTTGTCCATGCCACAAGTAGGAGCCGCCCCAACCCAATCCCATGATCCCCGCTCACCACGAAGGCCGCAAGTCCCAGAGCAAGAGAAAAACGAGCTTCTGGCTCCGTCGGGGGCCCTCAGCGCTCGCCAGAGGTTGGGTTTGGGCTTGGGTCGGAAGCTGCTCCGTTTCCACGTGAGGCATTTGAGAAGGGATTGGTCGGAGTCGGCCTCGCGCACGTTCTGAACGCTCGCATCACTCAGCTGTGCTCAGCTATGCCCAGCAGTACAGGGCTTTGGCTCTTCTCTGAGGTTGCAGGCACCACCTCCAGGCGTGCCACGACACTCAGCCGAGTCGCTGAATCTGCGTCACAAGGCACAACTTGCTTTTAAACATGTTCCAGCCTGATCCCAGCCCAGAGGGATGATTTTTCCATGTTTTGCTTCACTGTCTCTTTAGGCACGGAAGCTTGGCTTGGCCCAGCGATACGTCGAGGCATTCCGAGGGCAAGGGCTGGAAAAGTTGTACATAGGTTTATCGATTCCATGATGTTTTGGAGATGTGTCTGTCCATGAGGAAATTAATGCGCGGTGAGGTAATGGCAATCGCACAAGCCTGCAGGAACACAGGGAGGAGTTGACAAGAAACACACTTAGAGGCGCACACATACTGCGATGATTTTGCACACAAGAAAACCTTGTTCAACCCGTTGTTCTTTGGATGCAGCAGTACACAGTGATGATCGATGGATGCTTCACGACCACCAGGTGTGTTCACAGGCATCCCGGTATAACTGCGGATGTCACCGGCGCTTGCGGGCGTTTTCGTTTGATCGCAGGCCACAAAGCACTCGTCGGGAAGCGGGCTCGATGCGGATTGTTATGCACATGCCGCTTATGACTAGCCTATTGCTCCTGGATCATAGGCCGAGACTGGAGACAACTAGGGTTCATAGAAATTGTTAAGGGTTTGGGTGCCAATAAGTTTTGACCGAACGTTTTAACCGAAATTGGCAGTTCTGACCGAAAGTTTGGAGCAGGTTTTCGTTTAGAAGAACAGACTAGGCCTGAGCGGCACGGCGGGACTTAACCTGGCACTACTGTGTTGCAATCCTCTCTTATGTCCGCATCGAATGGATCCGATTAGGCTTTACGGTGTAGGGTTTTGAGTTTAGGGTTTAGGGCTAAAGGTTTAAAGGTTTACAGTTTGGGTTTAGGGTTTCGGGTACAGGATTTTAGGGTTTCTAAAAAGGAAATTGTTAAGGGTTTGGGTGCCAATAAGTTGTAACCGAAATTGGCCGCAAGTTTTGAGCAGGTTTTCGTTTAGAATTTTGAGATTTTGGTTGTTCCTTAGTGGACAAAGTGTCGGACTTGTACCGTTTGGTGCATTTCGCAGCATCCCCGTGTTTCGAAGGCAGCGAAGCTGCAGAAGGAGGCCGAGCGAATGGAGGCAGCGGCTTGGGAGTGTCGAAACGGCCTGACAGCCTCTGAAGTCCCCCATTGCAGGCCCCGTCGCTTGCGTTTGTACCCAGCATGCCCTTTGTCATCGTCGAATCGGGCAAGCAGGGCACACGTTGCGAATGATGATGTGGCTTTTTTTGCATTTCCTATGTCTGACCGCAGGTGTTGGAGCCTTTCAACTTTCATCTCAGATCGAATTGTTCAGGTAAACTGTCAGACAAACTGTCGTTGCAGCATCCCCGTGCAAGGAACCCTTGCGAAAGCTTGTTGCTTTCTGCTCTTAAGAAAGATGCTGTGAAAGTGCGCCGAAGATCGTAAGTTTTTGCGTTTCGGGGGCCAGGCCGAGTGGTGCGCCTCCAAGTATCGAGCCCTGGAGGCGAAGGCGGCGGCTCATTGGTGGGGGGCAATTCTGAAACTTTTTATGCGCATGATTTGCAGCTATGTTTCTTTTTCATGTCATGGCCGGCTTCACCTGGATATGTTTTTGACCACGGGAAAGTTTTGAAACTCTGGCCAGGACGAGGGACTACTGGAGGCTCCGCACATGCTAATGGGCGTTTGGGCAGATTCGAAACACACAAGCGTTGCCTACGAGTTCTGTTGCCTGGGCAGGAGAGGCATGCACTAGAAAGGCTTCGTCTTGAGGAGCAGCGAACTCGGCGTATCCATTCATGCTCCTGCGGCATGGACTGTGATGCTTTTATTCGGTTGGTTCGATGGGAGCTGGTTCTTCTGAGTAAATCTAAGATATGAAAGCCGGGCGAATCAAGAAGCCTTGCTGCACCACACTGAGCCTTGCAGCCTCATTCACCGCAAGTGCTACTTTGCGCCTGGTGGCACAGAGTGGAGATGATGCGTGGTGGAAGTATAACACCAGGACACCCCCGTCCAAAGCATTCGAAGGGTGGGTGAAGGCATGCATCATCCGTGGTCCCGGGGTCCCCCGTGATTGGCAGAGTCATCCAGCATTTCGGTGCTCGACAACTGAGATCACAGGGATCCAGCCTATTTGAGGTGACAGACATGCTTTTCTGTGATGTAAAGCCGCAACCCGTGGGATGCGACGTGGGACGGACCTTTGGTGTCGTGAATTTCGCAAGTTTTCGAAAGGCGGGGCAATTCGCATCTCAAAAACATGGCAACAGCGCCCGGGACGAAGTGGTGATTTGCATGACAGTGATGGCTTTTGTCATGGCAGAAAAGCAAGTCCAAACTCGTCAGAGTCTGGACAGCCGGCGCTTCTGAACAGGAGAGTGGGGAAACCACACCACGGCGGCCGCAAAAAAAACCATACATGGGGCGGAAGATGCGGGCAGCGGACCATGTCACACAATGTATCCCGGCGCCTCTAACTTCCGGTGAAGCCGACGGGTCATTCCATGTCACTGAGGTGCCTGGAGCATCAGGAGGCGAAGCTCGTGGAGCAGTCCTTGCGTCACAGCCCTGGACGGACAAGAGCCAGCTGTCAGAGCAGGGAGTTCGAGAGAGTGGCTCAAGGATTTCGAAATAACTTCGGGATGGATGGGGAAAGGATGCCACGACACAGATCCAGGTGCGCAGCAGCTCATGCTGCAGCGCCACGACTGCAGCGTGAGTCGGCTGGCTGCCAGGCCGAGTCTTCTGCTCTCTGTAGCCGGGGTCATTCAAAGCCCACACAGCCGGTTCATGCTCTTGTGGTAGTGCTGAAATTTTGCTTGTGCCAATTTTGCGGTGAGACTTGATAAGGCAAAGGCGGGCATGGGCTGCTTTGGGAGGCTCTGCGGAGGACATGGAGCAGGCGGGCAATTGAGGGCTTCGTGGCGGTTGGCCCACATGGCTGCAGCTCTTGCATTCGCTTGCAGAGAGGAGTTCTGGCTGCGCAAGAGCCATAGGCCATCGGCCACATGCTGTTGAGAGTTCGTTTTGGGAAGGCGCTGTGGTCCGCGGCCGGGCGTTGCACGTCCAAGGAAGCTCCTGGTTGGCTCTCATGTTTTGATTAGGTACAGGATTGTTTATGTGGCTTTGGTTCATATTGCTGTACCATACCCACCTGCACTACTATATCACCCACCTCTAAACCCTTTCCACCAGAATTAGGATCTGGGGTCAGAAGCTTCATTGAAGCTTAAATGAACATCTCCAAACCCACAGTACACCAAGCACGTCCAACAAGCTGCACAAAAATCCACAACACGATCCTAGAACAAAGTCACCAACCAAAACCCATTATTCAGGTTGTCAGAAAGATAATGTGACGGACGTATTCACTGATGCTTGCAAGACATGTTGCCATTGCCCCGAAGGCACCGACAGAAACACCAAGACGTATGTCATTGCCATATATGCGATAGAAAGAGGTCTCACAGGCTGAAACGAGAAAGAGCACACATGCAAAAATTCACATTCGCAAAGAACCAGGTAGAGGAGAATTAGATTGTTTAAGTTTTCAACATGAGTGATGCAAAGCGAAGACGGGTGATAGGATTCCTGGGAAAGTTCGATCGATTTTATTACATAGTTTCAGTGGGCACTTTTAGAAAGGGAACCACACGGGGGATATCACCAGGTGAGATGTGGGGCTAGCCACAGCTTGTCAGAAGATTGATTATTGAAGCGTTGGACATAGCTCGAGAACTGTATGCGAGGAGGGTGACTGCCGTAAGATGCGGCGGTCTGCATCTACACCAGCCGCAAGGCAATGTGCACGTGCGGTGTTGGTTGAGTAGGTTTCTGGAAGGGTACGAAGAGAAATCGCCGTTGTTGCTGCTTTCTGGCCATCGGTGGTCGGATCAGAGCTCCCGGTCTGTCTCCACGTCCTATCTTCGGACTATCGCTGAGATTCCGTAGCCCAAGTGCTAGAGGCGACCCAAGTCTGCCATGGCTTGATTCGACGATCCTCCGCTGCATCTAGTTTAAGGGTTTGGTTTGGACGCATCCACAAGTGTCTGCTGGAAACGCTGTGATCGTCGTGAGTCATTGCTGCTGTTGATATCGAGTCATGCTTCTTTAATGGCGAAATAGAGTTGAATGGATTTTTGCGAGAAATGTAATGTAAGGGAGTACTGTTGCTTACGTGCAGTCCGCAAATGCCATCGCTTCGTAAGATTCCTCTTTCTGTACTGTTCAGCTCGACCCGTGCGCCTTCGACACCTCGCACTTTCAGATGGTGCTGTTGGACAACTTCACAACCTAATCGACAGTCTGGATTTGGATCAATGCCTTACAATGCCCCCCAACCAGCCACAATTTTCAGACAATGATATGCTCACTTGAGCCTCCAAGGAAGTTGCACCTCACCGAGCTGCCCATGGATGTTAGCTCAACATGAGCATGACGATTCCATGTGTACATATGCGCCGAAACTCCTTTGAAGGAGGAGGGACGGAGAGACAAGGCAGCACCGAGGGACAAACATGCGCTTGGATGCGCAGCCTCAAGTTCGACAGAGAGAACTCGAATCATTGCCTTCTCAGCTGTGCCTGAGTCTCCTGGCAAGCAAAAAGCCTTCCTGCGTTCAGGCTCGGGCCTCACTATGCTCATGACCGTCACGGCAGTCAAAACTCAAAAGACGGAACACGGCACTACTGTTCCCGTAGCTCATCATGAGCTGTAGTTGCGATAGTGACTAGGTCTGTGCACATTAAAGTCGAAATAACAGTCTAAGAGTAGCAGTCAATTTCTGGCTGGTGCCGTTGGTGCCATGTGATGATGGCACGTGTGGAGGTGGGTGTTGCTCAGGATTAAGATTTGAGCATTACAGATGGCAGGTTTCAGAACGAGATGGCCAGTCCTTTGAGTTTCTCGAGTGCTAAACCAGTACGTCATGCTGCTGCAAGCAGAGAATTTTGCTCCCGTCCAGGTCGGCGTACCACGCTGGCAGCAGCTGTGAGGAACTCGTCATGGAAAGCATATGGAGTCTTAGATTCCGTGGACACTCCAACTGCTGGTTACCATTCACAGGGTGCACCTGCGCAGCGGGAAGGAGAAGAACAGCATGTTTTCCCGACAGAAGCTGCGCACACATCTCGATTGAACTGCGAGGTGCTCTAAGTCAATGGCAGTTGTTGTAGAATACCCTGAACCTTCGTCCAAAGTTGAAGCACTGAAGCTTCGGCCCTTCTGCACATGGAGACCCAGAAAGCACTCTGAGTCGGTCAAGGGCTGCCTCGAAACTGCGGGGTCGTCCGAGGCAGCAATGGACGCCTCTGCCGGGTGAGTCCTGGTTCCTCTGGCATGCTTCTTGTTTTGCCACGATGCTCCGTACAGTTTTTTTGAATTTGTGAGAACCCCTGTGGTTACCGTGGTTTGGCAGCTCGTCCAAGCTGTAAGCCGCAACCTTTGAATCTTCGGAAGTTCTCTGCGCTTCCCAACGGGCAGAGAGAGAAGAGAAAGCACGCTTTTTGTTCCAATTTTTGCAGAGCGGCTCCTTGTTTCCAGTGGGGTTTCAGGCTGGCGCGGCCCTTGAAGTCGCTGGGCCTCGCCGACGTCTTCCATGGTGCCCAAGCTTCCATGGTGCCACAGAAAGATTCAAAAAAGCCGTTGACCTTGGCAGGTGATGGTGGAGCCGTGGCCTCAGCTCTGGTATGGCTCTTGGCTGCCTGAAGGGCGTGCTTCGAGTCATCTTGACCTTGGCAGGAGGGCCGAGCAAAGCGGGTGAGGCCCGCACTACTGGTTCGCGTCAAGCGCTCTCTTTAAGCTCTAGACAGCAAGTCAGATCTGCAGCCTAGGGGCCTAGCAGCTCGGCCTAGCAACCTAGGAAATCGAGGGAGGATCTAGGGGCAACTTCCGGATCTGACCAAACACGAGCCGCAGTGTCTATGAATCTGTTGACGGTGCCTGTTTTCATGAAGCTAGGGATGTCGCGAGAATCCCTTCTGGCGACTTGAGGGTTGACAGCATCGCACCCCTGCAAGGGAGTGGCCTGTTGTTGCGGCAAAGCGCCAACGGACCGGCTCGTGGCACTCGATGCCGCCATGCCATGCACGCTTTTTCCCTGATGTGGTTGAGGGCCCAGCGCTGGATTGGGATTCTAGTCCGTGATTTCGCTGCTCTCTGAGAATCACTCGGAAACCTCGGTGTTCTGTCTCAGCATCACGTATTGTGTGATACGTGTCCTGACCGTAGCGCGGCCTGTCACAGACCATGGCCGATGCACAGCTCCTCAAAGTGGCAGGTTGCTTGCGCCACCGAAGCCCGACACGATCGGCCGACCCTCGACTGCACCTTGAGCGGCGCCTCTTCGGCTTGCCGCAATGACGAAAGACTTTCACGTAACTTCGTGAAATGAACCAACTTCAGGGTTTGATCGGGCACCATTCGGCAAGTGGTCCTCACAACATTCCCTGCGTATCCTGCGTAACCACTCGCACACCCCAGGATCGCTGTTTGCAAAGCCGAAGTCCGGCGGGCGGCTTACATGCGACCCTCACCTCGCTGCCGCTGCCGAAAGCCTCGTTGTCTTCCCACGGCCAGGCCACAGCAAGGAGCCGTTTCGAGAAAGCATCCAGCAGGGCTCAAGGCCAGCTTCCACGCGCGGGAAGACGAGCGCAAAGGATTCCGAGGAAAGCGATGAGGAAAGCCAGGCCTCGGAAGCCGAATCAAAGGCTTCGAAGGCTTCGAACTCGAAGGCTTCAAAGAAGGGCAAGGATGCCGAGGACGCGGCAGGTGGTACCATCGAGGTCAAGGATCCGGAGACCTTGTGGAAGGTGAACATCGAAGCAGTCTACCGGCGAAAGAATCCGCAAGCCCGGCCGTGTTCTTGTAGCATCCTGCGGCATCTTGCAGCTTGTGCTAAAGCGCTTGCCCGCAGTGCGTCCGTGCCAGGAAACTCTTGTCGAAGGTGCCGGACTTCATTGCCAAATACAAGGCCCCTCAGACACCATTGACCAGTTACATTTACGTGTAGTGCAACTTGTTGCACGGAGTGACATGTACGAGCGACAGCAGCAAGTCTACACGCAGCTGCTGGTCGCTAGAGGATTCTTTCAGCTCTTCGCATAGCCTCGCCCTCGCCTCGCCATGGCCGGAAGCGGAAGCGGTGCACCAGGCAGCTCTAGCGACGCACCCGCTGAGCCTCGCCTTGACTTTCGCACCGCGGCGAGGGTCTTCCAGGGACTTGGCCAGCTGAGCGATGACGATGTCACGGTGTGCTTGAGGGCAGCTGGAGTGGAGACCTCGCGCAGAGTGTTAGGCCTGCGCCACAGCGCTCTGATGGGGCTCGATGGCCACTACCGCGCGCGGATTATGGCGCGGGATGCCATTCTGGCGCAGCACCACCCAGCAGCCGCTCCGCAGCAGACGCCTCCCTCAAAGCCTATGCCGACTGTCGGGCCGACCAGCAAGCAGGCCTCCAAGGGCACTGGGAAGACCGCGCCGCAGCCCGCACAGCAGCCGGGAACGCCCTCTACCAGTACCACGCCTCCGCCGGCGACTACACGACCCACGGCTACTTCAGCAAGCGCAGGGGCCGGCCCCGGTGGCACAACCGCAGGCAAGGCAACGGTGCCGAAGAAGACGCCGCCAGCCAAGCCGACTGCGGCCGCCGCACCCGCCGCGCCGCCTGGAACGGTGAAGCCTGGAGTGGTGGCTCACATCGGCAAGCGCCCTCCCGTGGTACCCTCGGCGCCTTTCGAGGACTCGACAGCCCAGGACGTCGAGCTCATGGTGGACAGGCCAGTTGGGACAGCCAAGGCCCCATCGCCGTCGCCACCGCCGCCCGCCGCTTCGCTGGCCTACCTCGACTTGATCGTGCCGGACCTCGAGGACCACATGCTCCAGGCGCCCACGACGAAGGCTTTGCCGCCAGTGCCGGAGTCGCCAATGTCAAGCGAGCACGCCGAGGAGGAGCAAGGACGCCTGGATGGGGACAGCGACTCCGACGACGACGAGCCGGTCGCAGTGGAGCCGTGGCCTAGGGATGAAGAGGACGATGGCACCCCCGCACAGCCCGCCCTCGCAACGCCAGCAGCCCCGAGGGAGACGGCCACGGACACCGACGCGGGCGCCACGCAGGAGACTGGTGGGGAGGAGCAGCCGGCTGCCTCGTCAGCCGACCTCCCGCAGACCGCTTCCGCTGGAGACCCGGACGATGCTCCTTTGCCACCGCCCAAGTTCCCGCTGCCGGACGTCGTGGAAAGGGAGAGGAGGCGAGCAGAGCGCCGCGCCAGAGAGAGGGCCGAGCGCGAAGCAGAGCGAGCCGAGCGTGAGGCCGCCGAGCGCGCTACGCTCGACGCCTGGGCCGGCTACCCAGACCCTTGCAACGTCTTGCAGAACGAGACGAACAGCATCTGGACGTTGCCGCCGGGGGTGCCGCCACAGCCCGCTCCTTCTCGCCACGCAGACGCACACGTTCAAGGCTATTGTAACCTCGGGTGTGAAACCCCGAAACGCCTTCGAACGAATGTGTGCCTTGGCCGCTGCTACCGGCCCATCATACAGACGAGGGCCGGCACGGTGCATAAGCACCACTTTTGCTCCCCGTGCGATCGCACACGCACAGCTCGCGACCGCTGAAAGCCACGGGAGCCGACAAATGTTTTGCTAGATCTTCCCTTTGCCGCCTCGCTGCGCGCCGCCAAAAAGGATGAAGACCGAGAGTTTGTGATGACCCGCTCCCCCGGCCCTAACCCGCAGGAGTGAGTGCGCGCTGCTACTCTCCTCGCGTGAGCTAGGTCTCCCCTCTCTCGTTTGCTCTCTTCCTCGCTGAAGCCACACTGTCAGGAGAGCCTCTTCTCGCGCATTAGGCCTCCCTCCTTCGTTGACTCTCTCCTCCCGGCTGTGTGAGCGTAGGGTCTGCACTTGGACAGTTGATGTCACTTGCGAGGGCTTCGCTGGCGCTGTATCCACATGTTCACTTGCATGTCCTTGTCTGTCAGTGCAAGTGTCGAGCCTCGCCTCGCTTCGCTTCGCCTCGCTCGTTCGGACGTGTGGTGGGCTCGGACCTCGTCCGTCGCGGGGGGGGCTTCGTTTCGGGTCGCATCTCGGAGGTGCCTTCGGCCTGCTCGCGTTTCGCCTCGCTTCGCTTTCGCTCGTGCGTTTGCATAGGAGGGCTTCAGTGACTGCTTGTGCACTTGTACTTGTCCACACTTGCCTTGCCTGAGCCCCCCGCCAAGCCACGCTGACAGGTACTTCTTCTTTCGGATGCCAGACGCAGGGTGTCGGGGAGCCGCAGCTCTCCTCTCGAGGTTGGTTAGTTCTGTGTGAGCACACTTGTGTGTAGCGCTGCGCACGCCCGCTCGCGCCATGACGACATACGACTTCACTTGCTTTAACGACTTGATTCGCGCTTGCTTCGACGCGGGCCTTGGGACCGAAGTCGTGGATCTGTTGAGCGACGAGCTCATATATAGAGAGCATCCACGACGCTGCACAACGCATTGAATCGGTCTCTCCGACCCTCGCCGCACATATCACGGTCTTGATCGAGCATTCTGGCTACCGCCCGAAGATGGCCGCGGTGCAGTTGGAACCAGCCGCGCACCAGATGCCCGGCTCCCTCGCGGAAGCTCGCACGGGGACGCCGCGCGGCGACGGTCAGGGCTCCGGGGCACCAGCCCGCCATGACCTGCCGCAGATCCGTACCTCAGCCGGGGGGCTTCTGAGCCGAGCGATAGCCGCAGCCAAGCCGGCGAACGCACAGCATGCCCTGCAGGATTTTCGCGACAACATCTACGCTCGCTCCGCACGGGCTCCTCTGGATGCAAGATGGACTACATGGTGCAAGATTTGTTCTGCTTGGGAACAAGAACCCATCCCGCTGACTCCCGAGCTGATCGAGATGGTTGGCGCAAGCTTCCGTTTCGGGGGGTATCGCAGCTCCGCGCAATACTTCTCCCGAGCCCGCAAGGAACACATTCGGGTGACCGGAATGCCGGCACCGGCCGCCGTTGAGTTGGCGATTCGGGACGCTATCCGCTCCATCGAAAGAGGCATGGGGGCCAACGCCGCTAAGGACGCCTTCCGCCTCGATGTCTTGGACTTCGACCTCACCTCCAAGGGCGCGAGCTTCTCGCTGGCACATGGCATGGTGGTTTTGGGATCTTGGTTCCTATGTCGGGAAATCGAGCTCGCCAATCTCCGTGTGAAACACATGGCAGTGGACACCACCGCCAAACAAGTCACGCTGGCGCTGGCCTCGAGCAAAACCGATACAGTTGGCAGCCTGGTGCATCGCAAGCACTCTTGCTACTGTGGTGTGGTTCCTGAGAACATATGCCCTTACCACGCAGCGCTGCGCATCGCCGATGAGTGCTCCGTGGACC
Organism: Symbiodinium necroappetens; assembly: GCA_905231915.1. Classification (NCBI taxonomy): domain Eukaryota; class Dinophyceae; order Suessiales; family Symbiodiniaceae; genus Symbiodinium; species Symbiodinium necroappetens. Next base: position 5,090 of record CAJNJA010000926.1, on the reverse strand, counting down.
CAGAGGACTTTCTCTTCTCACCGACACCGGGCGTTCCGCTCAGCAAGCACCAGACCATCGAGCTCATCCATGATGTTTTGCAGTCAGCCGGGATCAACCTCTCCAGACCAGGCGCCCCGGACGAGCCCGACGTGCAGGGCTTTGGGGGTCACTGCCTCAGGGTGTCGGGCGCGCAACATCTGTGCCGCATGCGCATACCTGTGTCGACCATCATGCTCCTTGGGAGATGGGGGAGCCGAGCAATCGAACGCTACGTTCAGGAAACCGAGCTCGAGTACCTCTACCCGGTCGCGCCGTCTGCACCGCCTATGACGCCAGCGCGTAGCCAGGCCATCATGGACACAGCCAAGGAGCCGGACTTACGACAGTGGACCTTGGTGCAGCCATCGGCCGAGATGCAGGAGCCGCCGGCCCAGGGGGCCAAGAAGCCCCGCACGGCCAGCAGCGCCAAGGAGGATACGCAGATTTCCTCGCTCCTGGGGACCCTCGACGGCATAGCGGAAAGGCTCGAGGCGATACAGGACCGACCGGACCTAGTCTGCAAGTCCAAGGCGCACGCTCGCGATCCTGAGGAGTCATCTCGCCCGCCAGTGCAATGGCGTGCCAAGTGCGGTTGGGCGTACGGTTACGCCAAGTTCACCAGAGCCCACGACGACGGCTCCAAGGAATTGTGTCGGAAGTGTTTTCCGGAGAGCTCCGCAGCCTCGACTGCTAAGTTGGAGCATGCGCCAGCTCGGTCTGAGGACGAGTCCACCGACAGCGCCAGCTCATCTTCCAGCTGATGAGATGAATCGCTACGCAGCGCATTTTGCAAAAGCGGCCTCGCACCGCTCGAGAGGGTCTTCTTGTGCGAGCTGAAACTTTGCTGCCGTTGTCTGGCCACCCGCAGCCCTGCTTTTTCTCTTAGCCCTTGCCCGCCCCGCCTGACCCATGGACCCTTCCTTGCAGGCGCTGTTCTCTTCCGCGGGCGCAGCCGAGAGCCTCAGGAAGTACATCACGAACATCGGCGTGACGACCACTGCCATTTTCGCCGAGCTCGGGGAGACGATCGAGGAATTCGACGAAGCAGTTGTCGCGCAGCTTCGCAAGCCTGTGGATCTGCACGACGGGACCGTTTTGGAACTGGCCGCGACAGAGTTTCCAGTGGCACGCGCTCGCCTCAGGCACGTGTGGAAGAAGTGTCGGGAAGCACACACGACCGCGACGCCCGCAGCGACGGCCACCACCACGACGACTTCGTCTTCCTCCTCGACTAAGACGAAGGAGCTGCCTCCCGGATACTGGCAGCAACAGATCAAGAAATACGAGGCAGTCCAGATCAAGGGCATCGCGAGGAGATTTCCCGCGACGCTACTCCTCGGCGCCGAGGCGACGCTGGCTAAGCTCATCGCCGACGCCAAGAACGGACAACACTGCTCGGTGCCGCTGGAAGAGATCGTGCAGCACCGTCATTTCAAGGCGTCGGGCGAGCCTAACAACCTCGCCTCCAAGAAGCGCTCTCGCACGCAGGAAGCGACGACTTTGGTCGTGAACGCAGACTTGCAGTTGGAGACGGAGCCCGAGGATCGCTGGCACCCGCAGTCGCAGACGGCTCTCCTGGACTGCTTGACGGCCAACCACATGGCGCTTATATTCATCGAATATGCGCCCGAGCACGACTTGGACCGCTACTTTGAGTACTGGCAACGCCTGGTACGCAGCAAGCCCAACAAGATCGAACAGTTGAAGCTCCACTGGGAAAACACATCCTGGCGCATAGCGCTTGCGCTTCGGAAAGCCACTCCCTTCAAGGAGATCGCCGACGAGATCATCGTTGACAGCCAGGCCCTCCAGGACGCCATGAACAGAGACATTCAGCCCGAACGCCCGACCAAAGCGCCTCGCCAAACCGAGCAACCCTGGCTGGATCGTCGCGGTGGCCGTGGTCGCGGACATGGCAAAGGGAAGGATTGGCAGCCCTACCGCTCGTACACCAAAGGGGGCGACAAAGGCAACGGCCGTGGAAGAGGCAAAGGTCGTGGACAGTGGCAAGGACAGCGCTACCAACGCCAGTACGACGAGGACAAGGACTACTGGCGCCGCAACGACGACAACCGCTACCGCGCCAACGACCAGAAGTACTGGAAGTCCTGGCAACAAGGCGAAGGGCAGCACCGTGATCATCGTGACCACCGCGATCACGAATAGGGACAGCACGGGCCATCCCATGAGGGTGGACCCGACCTTGCCACAGCAACAGTAGAGCCTTCAACTTGCGCTCGCTCAAGGTCGCCGCTCCCTCGCCGTCGTGAACAAGGTCCACCCCTCAGCCCTCCCAAGCCGCCAGGGCATCATGGGAGATCGACAAGGACTTAGAGAGCTTGGGTGCCGAGCACTTCCCGCAAGTGACGCCTCGCGGAGACTTCGAGCAGGAGGACGCAGCAACCATCCAGAAGCTTGTTGAAGAGCTCGACCCGTCCGGTCGAGCCCGCATCGTGATAGCGGGCGGACCACCTTGTCACGATTTTTCTAGGATCCGGCAAGACGCTCCTGGTCACGCCGGACACGAGGGCTCGAAATTCACCCGCTTCGCCCAGCTCATCCAGTCTGTAGAGAAGTCATGGGGCTGCAGCCGCGCCATCTTGCTCGTGGAAAATGTGATTCCGCAAAACAGGGCGGATATGAGGAAGGTGGAGCGCATGCTGGACGCCCCGCGGTGGTACATGATGCTTCGGATTTTGGGACGATTTCCCGTCCCAGAGTCTGGTGGTGTCGCGTGCCCTGGCAGGAGATCGCGCACCGTAAGGATTGTCCCTTCAACCTTCGATGGACAACCATGCAGGGGATCCCGCGCGTGCACTTCGACGTGGACAAGGACACGCTGGACTCTTTCGACACCGAGGGCCTCACCCTGCCAAGGGTGCCTGACCGAGGAAGCCAAGCCAGTGCCGCGCCTGACCACACCTTCCGACGACCCGCAAGGACGCCCAGCACCGCGGAGCTCGAAAGGCAAGATCAGCTCGGAGGCAACACAACGCTGGCTCGCTGACAAGAGGCGCTACGCTCCGTGGCATTACGAGTCAGGCGTCATGATGATGGATCGTGACCAGCGCCATGGTGCTTCCTCCCGCCAACTTCAAGGAGCAATGGCGCCACTTGCCTAAAGGCTGGTCCGCATCGCTCCCAGACCACGCCCGCCACAAAGCCATCGCAAATGGCTGGCACGCGGGCGCAGCAAGATTGATGTTCATCATGGCAGTGTTCGCAGCCACGCCGCCAACGCCAGCAGCAGAACTTAACCCCCTCGGGGGCACGCCTCTTGACATCACAGCCGCGCTATGGCAGGGCAAATCCCCTTTGCTTGGACCAGGACCAGGTGACTACGACGAGTTCGACCTCTCACACTTGGAGGACCCCGACGAGCACTGGCGACAGTCACGCGTCATGCCTCATCCGGACGCGAGGGATGCCGCGATCGAGCCCGGTTTGAGGCAGTGGCTCCAAGTGTGGTCACGAATGAGGCCACACCTCCCGGAGCTTCGCGACGCCGTGGCCCAACAGATTGAGGACCTCGTCGACGACCTGCAGGAGGAAACGGAAGCCTGGTACTCTAGACTCGCGCCGCACGTCCAGAAGGCCTACCGCAGCGAGACTCGCACATGCTCTTTGCAGCTTCCAGCTCTGGAAAAAGTGTGCAACCTCTTCGGCTGGCAGGACAGGGATATTTTCAAGGAGCTAACGCACGGGTTTCGTCTTCTAGGACCTCTCGCACCCGGATTGGGTTGGAAGACACGCAATGACCTTCGCTACGCCGACCCCATGCCGATAGACGAGTTCCTGCAGAAGAACGAGCTCTACGTCAGGGACAAGCTTCGCCGTTGTCGCGTTGACCCGTGCTGGGAAGCCATGGCCCAAGAGATCGCCGGCGACGTCACCAAGGGACGAATGGAAGGCCCCTTCAGCAGCCCGGCATCGTGGCCGAAGCAAGCAGTTCCCTTGACGACGTTCTCTCACACCAGCAAGCTGGCGCAGGGGCCAACAGCCCACAAGCCCACCTGTTTCGCCTTCGCTGTGCATCAGGTTGGCTCCGACGGCAAGCCCAAAGTGAGGCGGGCAGAGGACTGGAGACGCTCCTTCGCCAACGCCACGGTCGGTGCAAAGGACAGCCCAACCTACCACGACATTTCTGCCTACGTTCAGCTTGCCGTCGCCATCAAGCAGAAGCACCCGCAAGCGCAGCTACTCATATGGGGCCTGGACCACGAGGCCGCCTATCGCCAACTGGCGGCTGAAGACCCCGACCATACATGGGTCATATTGCCAACGCCACATGGCATTACCCTCTGGCGGCATACAGTGCTGATGTTTGGGTCGGTGGCTTCCGTATGGGCCTACTGTCGCATCGCCGACCTTATGTCATGGCTATGCCGCGCTTGCCTGCTCACGCCAGCGCTGCATTTCGTGGACGATTTCGGGAGTTGCGAGAACGCCGACCTCGCCTCGTCCTCTTTCGAGTGCTCTAAGCGACTGTGCAGGGCTTTAGGTTTTTCTTTCAAGCAGTCTAAGGAACAACCGCCGCACACGACACAGGTGATTCAGGGAGTCGAGATCTCCGTGCACGACAGCTTCGTGAAGGTCAGTGGCACCGCTGCACGCAGACAACGCTTGGACGAGGACCTCGTGAGCATCCTCATGTCCAACAGGCTGCCACCCAACGAGGCATCCAGCTTAGCGGGTCGGCTTCAGTTTTATTGTCAGTCTCTTTTGGGCAAGTCGCACTCCGCCGCGCTCCGACCTTTGTTTCGCCGAGCACAGCTCACGGGCCATGGCAGGGACAACCAACAGTGGAGCCTCAACAAGCAACTACTGCATGGCATCGGGATTCTTCGTTGGAGCTTGAAGCACGCAGCGCCCAGGACGCTTCCCTTCGAGCCAGAGCCGCACTCGGTGGTGTACGCTGACGCCTTCTTCAACCTGTTCGACAAGGACTGGAAACCGGGCGATGACGACATCCCCAACTGGGGCAGGACTCCGCCCGAGACCTTGCGGAACGGATGGGGCTTCGTGGCCACAATTCGTGGTCGTACGCTCTACGCCAACGGCACCGTCCC
>CAJNJA010000915.1:0-18388 GCA_905231915.1 Symbiodinium necroappetens | reverse complement strand
GGGGTTTATTAATCAAGAGTTAACATAAGTGCAGTTCAGTTGCGCTGTTGCCCGATGCGAGCATTATGCCGGGCTCAACGTCTTGGACAGAGATTCCTCTGTCTGGCATTTACACAAACTCTTGCGTCTGAAGCAGCATTATTCCGCGGCGACTCTCAAAGCAATTCTCGCTAACGCCGTTACCACCGCCGTTGGCTTTCGCAGGGCCAAAGCATGCCAATCCTCCATTTGCCCCTTTTGCGACTTGAACCTCGATGAAACTCTTGAGCATATTTTCGATCACTGTCCAGCTTGGGCTTCTTTGCGCCCTCGTTGCAATGCTCAAGAGCATGCTGCGCTGCCTTCTCACACTCGCCTCACCGGTGTGGTGGGTTTGCAGCAGTCTACTCTTGATGCGTTTCAGCCGTTGTCGGTGCCGGACACTCTTTGCGATGCTGCTCGTCTGCCTTGCCCTTCTGATGTTTCTCTTGAAACGTGGGCTAATGGCCTTCTCGTCGTCTACACTGATGGTGCTTGTCTCAATCAGAACTCTCACCGCTCCCAGCAGCAGCTTCTTGCTGGAGCGATGCAGAGTTGCTAAGGCTCGGCATTTGCTGTCCTTCTCGAAGCCCTCCCGAGTTGCGTGTTCGCAGCCTGCCTTTCGCAATGTTGGAGATGGATATATTTTCCACAGCGCTAATTTCAATGGCATGTGCTTGCAGCTTTCCCCGCTTAAGCCTTTCTCTCGCAGTCTCAGATACTGCTTTGGCGAGCTCTGCTACAATGCCGTCGCTTGGTATGTGAGTCAGCTCCGGTTTCCCGATTCGCCTGTCGAATGCACCAGAGGTTTTTCGTGGTTGGAGCTCGTCCTCGACTTTGAGCTCGCTACTGTTGTTCGGCTTCCGGGCGCGGAGAAGAGTCGTCTTTCGAAGGATGGTTGTCGCTGGCGTCGCGGAGCTGCTGAAGGTGATGTGCTCATGCTTGACGTCGAGCATCGTCCCGAAATGCAACATGACATTATTCGCATCCCCGGGGTTAAGAAGCCTCGCTATCGCTGCAACCTGTGCTTGCGTGAAGGAGATTGGGATACTCGTTCCCTTTTCTTGAAGCATTCTTGTGCTGGCGTTCCTGAAACTCGCGCACAGGCGGTGCGGAGACACCGTCTAGCCGCTGAGTGCGCGCGCGCTTGCAACAATGCACTACTCGTGCTGACGTTATTGCTTCCCCTGGTGAAAGAAGTCAATCTTTTGCGAATGCTTTTCGCATTGCAGTTGCCAAAAGCTGTGCTGACCCTAATAATCTCCTTAAGCCCGCCTTACTTGCCTGTAGGTCCCTAGCATGCTTTTCTTTGCCACCCTCGGCTGGACTCGCGAGACGTCCGCTTTTGTTTGAACAGTCTTTGGTTTCAAGTGAACTTCAGGCTGCCTCTGTGCTCTTTAACCAAGGCTCTATGCCATCCTCTGATGCATGGCACGGCTTTTGGCACCCTACACATGACAAGGAGTTTGTTTCTGAACCGCTCTGGCGGCCTCGTGAGCCCGCAGTTCTGCTGCTTGTTTGTACGCGCTCCGTACTTGCAGCTCGTGCTGCTGCTTGCTGTGCCGCCGCGGACCGCTCCTTGTGTGAAGAGGCAGTAGGGAGTCTTTGACCAGCCCGCTGTTCCTCGCCAAAGCAACCTGGTTCGAGAACGAGCTCGGAGTGCAGGGCCCAGTGGGTTTTTGGGATCGGCTCTCCGGCGCCTACATCCACGTTGGTGGCACGCATACCGGAGGTGGAGCTGACGTGGATGGCGAGACAGTGCGTGCCAGGCTTTTTAGAGCGCAACGCAGAATGTTGTGATCAACATGACTCTTAACATCTTGTTTGATGTTTTCCTTGTTGCCTGTCTTGGCATAGTTTACATGTGGTACATTACCGCGTCGTTGCGCAACAGAATGATGCACATGGTCTATGGCAACATGGGTCAGGGCCGTAAGGGCAAACGTAAAGGTGCTTAAGGGTGACGCTAAAGGGAAAAGTAAGGCCGGATCTGATGTCTGAAGTGATGCGGTGGCGCCCCTTGCTTCCGTGCTTGCTGCTTGGGCGTCAAATGTGCGTGATGTTTCAGCTGATGTCCGCTCGGTCATACCGCAAGCGGCCATTCTACAAGCACGGTCGCAGCTTGTGCAGGATGACTGGAGCGTCCCCGTATTTCCTCACCAAACATTGTCCTCGCGCGGCGGAGTCTCCGCAGTCCCAGTCGATCGCATCGCCGAGGTCGTTCAACGGGTGGGGCTTACTTCGAACCCGGTGGCTATCCTCATTACACGCGATCCAGATAGTGTTGGTCTCCGCGGTTATCCTCGCCAGAACGTTCGTTGTGGACTCAGTGTCATGGGCAGTGAGGGCATCCGAATTCACACCGAGGTTGACTGTTTTATGGTACAGTTGGGACTCGGTGAGGCAGCCCATCAAAACATGCGGGGTGTTGAAGTTTCCCTTCTTAACACCATGGTCAACATGATTATATCAAGCTTCCTGAGCATCACGGATGGCCATTCGGACCACATCCGGCATCAGTCATCATCTCCGAGCTTTCGGTTTACGTGCCCGAGGCGGCAGTGTCCGACATTATCCCTCGTGAAGGTCCTTCAGCCAGCTTTCTGCTGCACTCCGATTTCGCTGGTGTCCTGCTCAAAAACTCAGGCAAGAGGGGAACCTTTTTCAAGACCGGTGAGGGTGTTGACATGGAGTTGCTATGATTGCCAGAAGGCTTTGATTGGGTGCGCGCCATCAAACTGTCTACTCATGATACATGTTAACATGTTATGGTTTGGTGGAAAAAGGTGGTGCTTTCCATCCGCGGTATGCCATTCAGTTCCGAACCTTTGAGACACTCCGCCCCTTCGCCAAGACCAACAATATTGCCGACCTCAGCGCTTCTGGACGGTGGAAACTGTTGGGATTCATGCCTCCACGGGCTTGCGCGGCGTTGCTGCCTTATTGCAGCAACTCCAGTGGTTGGGTGTCCAGATTCTCTATCTTACTGAGGGTCGCGCCGTTTTCCTCGCATCCAATCGTGGTTGGGATGATCCTGCTTTCTTTCGTCTTCGTGGTACTTCGCGGCAGCTCATCTTCAAGGCTCTCACACTGAATGGGACGAACCGCCCAAACGGCAGCATCGCGAACAAGAAAGCCGACCCCGGCTTGGGAAGCAGCGCCCCAGAGGGACCGGAGGCGAGGAAAGGAACCATCCACAAGTTTAAGTAGATCGGCTGTGAGATGAGTTTCTGAAATAGTGATAACATCAGCGGGCAACGCCAAAATTGCAGGACCGCGAGTCTTGCCCATAACTCCATCACCATCAGCATTCAAATAACAAATACGAAGAGGCCGTGTATTGCCATTGACCATCCGCATGTAAAGATTAATATCCAAAGAAAAAGCTCCCATCATGCAGTGACGAATACATTGTGAAACGAATTGCGCATGATTACGTCTCCCGTCGCCGCTGGGCTTCGGGAGTCTCACCTGTGGGGCCGGTTGCCTGACGTTTCTCCGGATCTGACGCACCTTTCTCTTCGAACTTGGACACGCCCTCGGGAAAAACCTTAGCCAGGAAATCCGATTGACCTTTCCGCCAAGATGCCAAGGATCGCACTGGGGCTTTGGGCTCCTCAACACCCGAGCTGCGTGCATTACCATCTCGTGCCATATCGCGTGCCGCCGGCCAATTCGCCGTGTCGTCGGCACTTCATTGCGGGACGGTTATAAATGGTATTTCGTTGTATTTGGGCAATGGCAAAAACAGTTGCTTTGCTATGTCATTTACGGTCACAGCGGTGCGCGTTGGAGCTCCCATGGCAACTCAAGAAGCGGACGCATAATATTGCGGAAGCCGTGTTGAGTGGCGCCGCTTCACGTGGCTTACCCGCGATTTTTGGTGGTGATATTAATCTGGAGGTTTCCGACTCTGACTTGTTTCAACGGTTGCCGCAACTTGGATGGTCCCGTCTAGCGGATGCCGTGGGCTTGGGTCAAGCCCCTACATGTTGCAAGCGTGGTGGCAGCGTTATTGATCACATTTATTATTGTAATCAGCTTTCGCTGGCTTCGTTTACCTCCTTCTTCCATGGCGATCGCACGCATTTTGCGGATCACAATTCATTATTCGGTCATTTCAACGTTGGTGTCGCTTCTCAGGTGGTTTATCGGAACCACAATTATGCTGATCATCCTGTTGATTGTGCTTACGCGCCCCTTTCTGGGAGGATCGTTACAATACATCACATGCTTAGTTTGTGTTTACAACGTGGCGACGTGGACTCGGCTTTTCGGTATTGGAGTCAATATGCAGAGAAACATCTTTCGTCTATCGTGGCGGTTGTTAACGACAATGGCTCTTTCCAACATGGTCGTGGGACTGTGCGTGTTGATCCGCAACCCTTGTGGCAACCTAGTCGGTGCAGTGATGTCGCTTCTCTTGTCATCTGTCGCTTGTGGAAGCAATGTTGCCGTATGGTGCAGCTTCAGAAGCAAACCTTTGGTGAACTTGCGCGCCGCACATGGAAAAATGCTGCCCGTTGTTTGTCCGACTTGTCTGAGGATGAGATGGCCGAAGCACGGCAATTTCTTTCTGGCCGTTGCTTTTTGGAGTCTGTGGTGCATCTTCGTTCCATTTTTGAAAATGCCATTGTGCGGGTCCTTCGTGAACAGAAGCATGCTCGCATTGCGTCTTGGAAAGCGAAATTGCAGAGCTCTGTTCGTGCACAACACACTTGGCTTCGCAAGGATGGGGTTGTGGACGGCTTTTGTCTTCAAGGCGCGGATGGCCAGAGGACTGCTAACGTTGCGGAGCAGTTTGAGGCGGTACGCGAAGCTTGGAGGGCAGTCAATGAGCTGTTCAAGGATGATGAGGCCGAATTTTTCGGCAGTACAATGGTTATATTGCGCTGCATGAAGTTGATCCTCCGGTGTTATCTGCTGATATGCTGCGTCAGGACATTCTGTCTGTTAAGGTTCCAGCCCCGGCCTCGATGGGTGGTCATATCCTGATCTCAAGATCTTAGATCAGTATGCACCGTGGGTATATGACGAGCTCTGTTCCTTGCTGCGTACTGTTGAACGCACTGGCTAATGGCCCAGTGCTTTGATTTCGGGTTTTACCGCACTTATTCCAAAGAGTGCTGCCCCTGTTTGTTCGCCAACGGACCTACGCCCGATAAAAGTGCTTAGCAGTATCTATCTTGCTTGGGCCCGCGTCAGGGCCAGACAGTTGGGCAGGCAGTGGCAAGACGGTTGGGCTCATGACGGCATGTTTGGTGGTCGGCAGGGACGCGGTTGCGAACCTCTCCTTTTTCAGGTCGCCTTGAATTTGGAAGGGGCTTCTGCTGATGCTCTTGTGAGCGGTCTTTCCTTTGATCTTGCTGAACCCATTTGACAGGATTCCGAGGGAACTTCTTGGCCACAAATTGCGTAAAATGGCTCTTCCTCACCGCGTTTTACAGCCGTACCTCGCGATGTTGCGAACTGCCAGCCGTCGGTACAAGCTGGGTGTTTGTCTGGATCAGGCTCAACCCGTTTATGGGGGTATCCTTCAAAGTTGTCCTCTCTCAATGATTGCTTTGAATGCCATCATCAATATATGGTTGAAGGCGCTGAATGCGGAGGTTCCTGGTTGCAAGCCTCGTGCTTATGCTGACGATGTCCCCGTCACTACTTATTCATCTCGGAGTGGTGAGCTTATTGAGCGAACCAATCCGGTCAGGTCTCTACCACGTTCGTGGGTGCCATTGGTGGACTGATTAATCTTCCGATTTCGTTTGGGAATCAGTGTCTTGATGGCAATGTTTCGGATTTGGCACACCGTATATCCTTCAGACTCATCGAGGGGTCTATCGCTATTCGCGATGGTGGCACGCATGTTGCTACCGCTCTTGAACTCAAGCGTCAATCGAAGTGGGCCGCTACTGTCAAACGGGCACGTCACTTACCTGTTTCTTGGTCCGACCGTTGTGGTGCTCTTCTTCGTACCCGCACACAATTTACGTATGGCACGGGCACTCATTGCCTTTCTGAGCTGCGACACATCTGCGGAGTTTGGAAACTTTTCGGTCGGACGTCATGCAATGTTTATTGCGACGTCATCGTTATGTGGCTAGCCCGGGCATGTATTTCTCGGTGGTGGCTTCCCCTTCCTTAAATCCTTTCTTTTCCAGGGTGATGGATGGGCTCTTGATTGCCTGGAGGGCCGTGCTGTTCGCTGGCAACCGCGCGCAAGTCAAGGAATTGTTTTACAATGGTGACACCTCCAATGATGGTCCTGTTGCACGGCTTCGTCACGTGGATTCCTTGTCGGTTTTCGTGGTACAGTGGCGTCCATGTTGGAGATATCGGATGATGATTTCGGTACTTGGTTGCACGACGCTCACGAGGTTTGGGGACGCGACCAGTGGCGCAAAGTTGCTCGTGATCGGGCGGTCTTTCAAGGGATCGAGAAAGGTATTCTGAAGGATGTCACTTTATGTTATCTTCGACAGTTGGAGCAGCAAGGTTGGTCCGGCCCTTTTGACAGTGGCACGTTTGTTCATGAGCAAGCTGGCATGAAGGCGTCTGTGCTTCGTTTGTTGCTTACGGGCCGGCTTTTTACCAGGGACCTTGTGTCAGAAAACAAAACCAAGAAGACTACTGTTTGCGACTGTTCTGTGGGTGGCCCTGCTGACGTTTTTCATGTAATTATCATGGAAGTGCGCCCATTATGCTTTTCTTCGTGCTCCTATCAGCCATTTGTCTCGACGGATACGTCACAGCAAGTCCTGCTTTCGCTTTGCCACTATTGTATGTGAAGATGATGCTGATTTGGCTACGGACGTTGTTCTTATCCAACAAACTCTGGTCAACAATTGGCAGGCAAGTATCAATAATTACCTATACTTGAGAAGATCTTTTGCTGCTTAAAGGCTGAATCCTTGACTAATTTCTTTTATGATTAATTATTTATGTTTCTGTTACGTTTTGTATTTACGTTTTATTTACGATCTCCGTTTTCTGTGGTTTTGCATTTATGTCTTTATTATGTTGTTTTATGTTTTAGTTATGTTTTGTAATGGTTTCGTGCACGCTGGTTTATGTTTTTTTACTTACGATTTTCGCTGCCTGGCCTCACCCTCGTCTTGGAAACTCATGGTTTTGCTAGGGAACTCCTTTGATAGAAAATCCAGGAGTTTCCCTGGGCAGCAAAATCCATGGTTTTTTTTCGGAAAACCTAGGATTGTTCTAGGATTTCCTTGCCCGGGCTAGCCAAACCATTAAAAAAACATAGATTTCCCATAAAATTTATAGAAAATTTATGAATTTTTGTATGTTTTTTTTTTTGATTTTCGCTGCCTGGCCCTAGCCTGGCCTTGGAGAAGCATGGCTTTGCAAGCGAAATCCTATGGGAATCATAGAAAATCCATGAGTTTCCTGGTAAAAGCATATGATTCTCCTAGGTCCTTGCGAATTCTGGCAAAATCCATGGTTTTGCTCCGAAAACCTAGGATTCTGCTAGGATTTCCTAGCCCGGGCTCGCCAAACCATTAAAACAGAAGACAGTAAAAACTCACAAGTTTTCCGTAAAGTTTATGATTTTTGTTTTATGATTTTCGCTGCCTGGCCCTAGCCTGGCCTTGGAGAAGCATGGCTTTGCAAGCGAAATCCTATGGGAATCATAGAAAATCCATGAGTTTCCTGAGAAAACAAAGGATTTTCCTAGAAAATCCTTGCGAATTCTAGCAAAATCCATAGTTTTTCTAGGAAAACCTAGGATTCTGCTAGGATTTCCTAGCCCAGGCTCGCCAAACCAAAAAAAAATTCTGGAACATTTATGATTTTTTATTTTTTTTTGTGATTTTCGCTGCCTGGCTCTAGCCTGGCCTTGGAAAAGCATGGCTTTGCTAGTGAAATCCTATGGGAATCACTGAAAAAATCCATGAATTCCCTAGGAAAGCAAAGGATTTTCCTAGGAAGCCCTTGCGAATTCCTGCAACATCCATGGTTGTTTTTAGGAAAACTTAGGATTCTCCTAAGCTTTCCTAGCCCGGGCTCGCCAAACCACAAAAAACCCATAAAAATTCATAAAATTTCCATAAATTTTATGGCCATAACTTTTATGGAAAATTTATGACTATTGTTTTTTTTTCAAGGGTTTGGCAGAAAATCCCGGGAAAATCTTTGGTTTTCCTCGGAAAATCATGTATTTTGCAGGAATTTGCCATTGATCTAACATCTTTATCTGCAAGCGTAAAAAGAACATAAACAACAGACATGCAAAGCGAAAAAAACATAAATATTTCGTAAACCTGAAACGGCAAACGTAGCAAAGCATAAATGCAAAACGTAACAAAAACATAAAATAGTCATAAAAGAAATTCCCAGGACGTCCATGATCTTTGCACATTACATCCTCTCAAACCTATGCGGTGATTTGGGACCTGGGGCGCGTGGTTCCGCAGAGGTTGTTGCTCAACCTGCTGTTGAGTCGATGGGCCAGCATATCGTTGCCATGACCGTAAGTGCGGTACGTATGTACGGGAGCCCAAACATCGGAGATCTCCTACAAACAATGTGCACAAAAGGATTTGGACAGGTGTTATTGTAAACAACCCTCATCGGGCTTTGGTCATGATTTGGCATGGAATGCTTCCATTGCACGGATTTCACCTCATGGGGAGTTACGGTGCCTGCGATGTGTTCGGGTTTTTCGCTGGGACAACCGACATAATGTTAAGCGCCAGCCATGTCAAGGCGCCAAGAAACGCAGAGATCCTACTCCACCAAAATGGGTTTCTCCCCGAATGTATCGTGATGATTTTCCACGGCTTTACAGCGTGTTGTTAGCGCCGGTGATGCGAGCAACTGGGATGTTTGACAACTTGCAGATATCAATGTTGAGACGGCTCCGGATGCGGTTTCTTCCGCGGCCGATCCTTCAGTTGCGGATTCACGGGTTTTGCCACGTCCTTCTGTCACTGTTGGTGGTCAGCGCTGCAGTTCCGGAAGGAAGGGTCACACTCCTCATGCTTTCCCTCCTTCAAGCGATACGATTGCTCCCGTTTCACATGTCTTGCAGCATCACAAACAGCCTCCTCTCTCAGAGACTGCTGTGAACGTCGACATTTTTTCTGTTTTTGATGACATGGGTTAGTTGTTTCACTGAGGGGTGGCAGCGGAACGGCCTGCACATCCCCGACACGACCAACTTCTGGGATCCAGCCACATTCATCAAGCAAGGATCGTTCCTGGGAACATGACCTTCGTGAACGTTGGCGTGAACACCATTTGCGACAAATACCACATTCACGTCAAGATTTCCAAGGCATTGAGCGGGCGGACAGAACAAAAGCTACAGCTCTTCTTCATGATCTACACATGCAATCCATGGCTTGCAGCTTCTACTTGATCACGGCATTCCGGGCCCCCACTTTGAAAAAGACCCTAGACCACGAAGCAAAATCCTCATTTACATTTTGACAGGTGGCCTCATGTGTCCTTCACGCGATGGTCGTCATAGACAACAACAATCTGTGCTTTGTCCAGTATGTAAAGTCCCCAACGAAGTATTGCACATTCACTGGAATTGCAAGCGCTATAGCGCTCAAAGGGCTCCAATCCAGCATCTACGACAACGCATTTCACGCAGCCCTCAATGCTTTCGTTATGCGGCCATACCCACAACAAATATGTCATTCACGCTCAAAGAGATCAAAAAGGTCCACGGCGTGCTCATTGATATTTGGAAAAAGCACATCAGGGAGTGGCACGACACGGACATTATTGATCAAGCTCCACCTGATGAGCAAGATCCTCCCGCACCAGACAATAGACAAGGTCATGAATTGCCTTCTGGGAGTCAAGCAAGTTTGCCACCTTCGCAACCGTCATCCAGCAGTGCACCGGCGCATCCACAATCTGTTGACCGAGAACAGCTGGGTCATCGGATACGGTATCATGGAGGGGGCGCTTTTTGCGTTAAATGCGGCAAATGCACATCGCGTTTGGAACATCTCAACCTTCGTATTTTGAAGAAGAAATGCCCATTTCCAAATCTCGCACCCAGCGCTTGGATGGACAGTCCTGGCAAAATCAATGCGACAGCTCGATTGGACAAACTGGAGCGCGATATGAATGACAAGTACAAAACCGCAAAACACAGTTTGGTTTGGAACCGAAAGCTTGGAAGGGAGCCCATGCAAGCAAGATGACTCATACGGTAAGCTTTGGTGCCGTTTGTGTGGTCGCACGTTTGCGTGGCGTTACAGACACAACAACCTTCCAAAGTCTGTGTGTCGACCTCTAGACGACAAGCCTTGCCCACCAAACTGGGTCACAGCTATGACAGCTTCAGACGCAAACCAAGACACGAATATGCATGGCCTTTCAGTTTCTACCAAGTTTGCACGTGCACGCCAGGGTATTGGATGAGAGACGTCATCCGCGAGCAGATGTGCGGAAGTTCATCTGTTCAGGCACGTCCCTACTACTACTTCTGGGATCCAGCCGGCTTCACCGCCGATGGCAGCGTGGAGAACTTCAAAAGCCGCCGCCAGACCGAATTGAAGCACGGACGCATCTAGGCAGCTGACGATGGGCAGACATCGTCAACTAGCAGCACCTCCCAGCGGGGCTGCCCGGGTAACGCTAAGCTAACGCTGCTTGCATGGCTCCAATGGTGTTGAGCCTCAGACATACGCAACTTTGGGACTTGTCCAGCAAGACACGTAACCGCTTGGCTCACCTAACATATGGAAACACTAGTGTTGCAGCGCAGTCCAATCCGCGCACAAGATGGGAGAGCACTACAACAAGCCCAGGGATCGAAATTCTTCATCCTGATGAGTTGGCGCTGCCCGTTGAGGCTATGCTGAATGTGCTAAGGCCTGACCAGGTTTCCCAAGGTGTCGAAGGAGTCGCTCTTTGCAACTCAATGAACCTTGAGCCCAAGCTTCAAGTGCAAGGAGGGTCTTATCTTGCCCAGATCATTCCTGGCAAGTTAGGACATGACCTACGTTCGTTAAGCCAGGCAGCGAACTCCGCAGTGATTGCCAACAATTTGGGCCAGAACCCAGTTAAGCCCACTGCATTGAAAGCGAGTGTGAAGGCCTTTCAGGACAGTGCGAAGGTGCTATGGTTGCATGCATACAAAAAGTGGTTGAGGAGTGGAACAGTGCACTCGGCGCTGACAGCTCCTTAGGCCAGATGCGTGAAAAGATCAGACAGCGTGTGGCAACTTTGCTTAAGCAAGAACCAAAGACCATAGACATGTGGAACTTCTCATGCACACCCGACTCTTTGCATGCTTGCGTACGAATCGCTGACAAACTGGTGAGCACCTTGCTCAACTCGCGTGACACTTTGTTGTTCTTTCGGCCGTTTGTGGCTAAAGGCGAGATTGCTGCAAAGGAGGATGGCATCACCATTATGTGGGCGAACCGTTTCAAGTCTCTGTCGGAGTTGCAAACAGTCGCAAACACCTTAGCAGGAGTCGTCGGATTTGTTGCCAATGCTCAGGGACTTGGTGTGCGGATTTCCATAGATCATGTTGCTGCAGCGCGCAAAGTGCTTCAGCCAACGCTTGCCGTCAATCACAGAATGCCCATGTCGCAGGCCTCACTAGGTTCCTTGTCCAAGGCCTGCCCAAAGACATGTCTGCTGAAGGCGTCACGTTCGTAATGGCTAATCCCTCTGAGGGCTCCAACATGGAAGCATGGCACATCATTCCGTTCAAGCGTACGGCACAAAGCCATACATGTACCTGGATTGTGAAAGCTGACAAGCCGCCCAAGACCGAGCGACTTGTTTTCGAAGATGGCTACAAAGTCTTGATAAGCAAGCTCCCTTCTCCTTCCGAGGTACTCCAGCAAAAACAGGAGCAGCTACGCCTGGAGGCAGAGCTCAGCAAAGCGAAGCGGCGTGATCAGATGACGAGCAAAGAGCCTGAAACTGTTGATCCGTGGAGTGACTTTCTCAAGTCTCGAGGTATGGGCTCAGGCAAAGGCGCGAGTAAGAGCACTGGCACTGGCAAAGGTAAAGGCAAGCAAGGACCTGCAAGTGCTAATCGCCCGGAGACCCAAACTCAGGATGCTGAGGTGAAAGTTGCAGTCAATCAGCTTCGAAAGGAAGTTGATACAATGCACAGCCGCCTTAACAAGCAGGAGGCTCGTCTGGATGCCTTCGGCAATCAGCTAGAAAGCAATCACAACGAGGTGATGCTGGCTCTTCGCTCGCTTGGCGCTGCATCCGACAGTTCCGATCGCAAGCGAAGCGCTGACATGGGCTCCACTCCCCTGAAGGCCCTTGCAGGAGGTAGAGGCCTCAAGGACCAGAAGCCTTGATGCGATAGTTTTGCTTGTGATATGAGATCTCTGCAAGAATCCACTGCGACAGTGTTTCAGTCTTTCAGCTGCCTACGTGAAAACGCCGTTGTCTTACACCGTGACATGCAGCGTTTGACAGATCAGCTTGCATGCCTGCTTGGCACTTCTTGCCATGAGAGTGACCCGAACCACCTCTCTGCTTGTGAGTATCTTGAAGTCAGCAAGCCTGTGATTGCTGACGGCACGGAAACCATTTCTTACGCACCGTGTTGCTTTCCCCAAAGGGACCTTAGCAAAGCTTGTGACACTCTGCAGACCTCTGACAACTGCTTTGAACACTGTCAGTCGTCACCGAACACCTTTTTGCATGAGCATGCTTTGCCTCAAGGGCTGGAGTGTGTCTGCTTTTCGGACAGTCCTTGCACAGACACGAGTTTTGACGCCGGGGGCTGTGCTTCTCCCACTTCTGTTTTCGCTGAACCTCGCCATCAGTCTTTCGTCTTCCACTCTGCTTTGCCTCCTCCTTTCATTTGCGGGGGAGCTGTTTGCCAGAAAGTCCACACGCGTGCTCAAGTTGACCACGCTCTTTTCACCATTTCACCTCCAGGGTTCCATTTACGCAAGGTTGCCGGGGACGGTAATTGTCTTTTCTGCTCTAGCTTTAGGGCTGTTCCACGCCTCTGACACCATGGTTGACCATCTGGTGATGCGTCAGCATGTCGTCCAGAGCATCATTTCCCAGCCCCTGCAGAGGAGACGGTTTTACGATGACATTGATTTCAATAACTATGTTCGCAACATGTCTGTTCCGGGACACTATGGCGATGAACTGTGTATTTCGGGTTTTGCCGCCTTTTATGATTCCAAAGTTCTTGTCCTTGTGCTTGATGGACAAAGCCACTCATTTGGTCCAGGCGACCTTTTGATTCGCCTAGCATTTAATGATATAGATCTTGCCCGCTGCCAGGCGACTGCTGGATGAGTACGTTAGGGTTGTAGGTGTGTAGGCTCCTTCTCCGGCGGGGTTTGTTGGTTTTGTGGTTTAGGGGGTTTTCTTGCCTTGGCGCTGTGCTGTGTTGACCCTGGCTCCGGCGGGTCCTTTTTCTTTGATGAGCAGTTGGCTCTCAGCCAACGAGAACTTCGTACAGTTACCTGCCTGTGTGACGCTCTAGCAGCTTCCTTCATCCAGGACAAGTTAGACGACGACGCATCTCCATGCTTGCGACCAGTTTTGCCAAGGGTTGTCTTCTTACAGCTGCTGGGCACTCTCGCTGTCGTTTCGACATCCCTCGCTTGCAGCACGGTTGTGATAGGATTGAGTTTTTAGTTCCCCTCCACTTTTTTCCTTTCGCCCCACCCGCCGGCCCGGTTCCCTTCGTTTCCGCCATGTTTTCCACGGGGTGCCTTGTATCTGGGAAGGCCGGCCTCGCCTCTTGAGGGCTTGGAGGCCCTCCCCGGATCTGGCCCGACAGACCTTTCACCGCTTTTTCGGTTCAGGCTTTTAGTCGGTTGTCTTGGGTTTTAGTCGCTTGTTGTACAGCTCTGCGCCTTGCCATGGCCGCCTTTCTCCACGCCCTCGACAGCTCGTGTCAAAGCCCCCTGCGCAAGAAGTCCAAGGCTGCGATAAGCCTGCCGAGCCGTCATCTAGTGAGCCGCTGCCGAAGCCCGCGGGTCGGGCCGGTCGGGCAGAGGTCACTGCGCTGAGCAATCTCTATAGACCTCAGCTGCGCCACCTGCATGCCTCCTGCACACTTGTGTTTAAGTATGACATCGAGTGCGCCTTCTCCGTGCTGATGTTGGGTGCTGTGCGCACCTGGCAAGACAAGCACCGCCCTGGGCACCTGCACCCTTTCGGTGCCTGCAGCACTGCGTTGGCCTGCGTTTTGCTTCGCACTGTCATCTCTGGTGCTGAGGAGGATAATAGGGAGCATAAAGCGCTTTGCAAGCTTGTCGCCCCTTGGCTTCAAGAAAAAGGACATGTCCACCATTGCCCGTGAGGTCAGCTTGTGCGCTGCGCGCGCTTCTGCCAAGAAGACTCATCTTATTTTAGAGTTTAGGGCGCATCTTGCCAGTGTTTTGACGCCCGCGTTGCCGACTATTGCACAGCTGCTCTTGTCCCAAGGCGGCGAACGCTTGGATGTGCGCCCGCAGCGTGGCTTGGCCCGTAAGGCCAGAGGCTACGGAGGCCTGAGACTGCCGTGCATGGGGAAGCTCTGTCAACAGTTTATGCTTCCTGCGGTTTTGGGAATTCGTTTGTCATCAGGATGCTCTGTCAACAGTTTTCATCCTGTTTTTTGCCTGAGCTCATGCAAGTTCTTCTTCGTGCAGGGCCTCTTCAAGGGACGGCCGACCTTTTTGCATGTTTGCAATGCTTTTATTTCTGGCGACATCATGCTCGGACACGGGCGACGACGTACACCTCCTCCTCCTCCGACAATGGGATCATCTGCGACTAGGCTACCGCCGAGGATGCGGAGTGACGGCGCCGTCTTCTGTGCCAGATGCGCACTCGAGTCTTGGAGATTCAGCAACCCGGATGCTGCAGGCGCTCCAGATGCTTTATTTCTACTTCTCGTAGATCTGAAGAAAGACTTTGACGCCGTGCCCAGGGAAGAGATGTTTTCTCTGCTGAGCCGATGCCTTCACCTTCCCTCACTCGTCATTGGCATGCTTCGAAGCCTTCACGAGGGCATGACCGCTTCTCACTGCCACTCGGGCCGTGTTGGACCGCCGATCAACATGAGCACCGGCGTACGGCAAGGATCCGTTGAGGGGCCCACGTTGTACTTGTTATATTACTCTCGGATTTTCGAGCCCGATGTGCAACTCGTTTCCCTGCTCCTGTTGGAGTTCCATGGGTGACTAATAGAGATGCCATCTTTCGTCTCCCTTCTAAGGTCCGCAGAGCGAAGCACACAACAGTACAACTCCATGGAGCCACCTGCGCTGATGACAGCCTGCTCTTTGACACAGACTGGAACAGGTTCTCTCAGCTGGCGAGTCTCCTCGATGATTGCCTTGGAAGCTTCCAACAAGGTGAAGACGGAGTGGGAGGAGATCCCGTCGCTCTCTCCACCCATACATGGCCCTGGTCCGCCTGCCGCCGCAGCGGATGATGCAGCCCCCTGCCGGGCACCAGGGTCTTGTATGCTATAATGGGATTGCTCTCCCTAGAACGGGTTGCTTTTTAAGTACCTGGGAGGATGGCTAGGAATAGACTACACTCTTGGCACATCCTTGGATGTCGGCAGCCGCATCGGGCAAGTGCACGCTGCCTTTGGACAACTCACTCATGTGTGGAAATCTCGCCAGATCTCACGAGCTACCCGCGATTGTTCACGGCTTGCGTTATACCCGTTCTCCTGTATGGATCACAGTGCTGGACACTCTCGGCGGGGCTTATACGGCAACTCCAGAGCGTACATGTCCTTCGTCCGTAGATGCCTGTGCATCACCTTTGACCCTAACACCGAAGTGCGTTACACACATGCTCAAATGCTTCACATGCTCGGCGTGCCTAGCTTGCTCACGCTTCTGCAACAGCGTCTTGCCATGTGAATGGGACATGTCGCGCGTGTGTCTCCTGACAGGCATCCACACGCTGCCATGTTTGGCGTCCCTGCTGGTCGCTCCTTCTCTAGCGGAGGCCACCACAGCTTTGTATCACGTGCCAAGGCGCTTTTGCAACAGCTGCCTGGTGTCGACGAGCGCACATGGCCCGTCACTGCACAGGATCGGCAGCGCTGGTCTCGCCTGGTTGAGCAGCTTGAGGTTGCTCCACAAGTTCGCGGTGTGAACGACGACGACAGGTACTTCTTGTTTCCAGGGCGCACTCGCAGCTCATGAGGCTCAAGGCAACTCGTTTTGCTGCCCTGATTGCGAGTACGTGGCTCGGAACACTCAGGGGTTGAGGCGACACATCTCTCAGAAGCATGCTGCTGGTGACCGAGTTTGGAAGTGCTCCCACTGCGGCAAGGAGTTTGGGCGCAAAAGGGCCCTCACTACTCACCTTCAAAATTGCGTGATGGCCCGCGGGCCGCTCCTGCACCCGCACAGCCCAAGCGTGCGGCAGCTCGTACCCTTGTGGTGCGACCACACGTCTGCAGGGCATGTGGCTGCGCTGACACGTCAGAGAGTGATGCCGCTTGCATTTGCTTTACGCTTCGACGTCAGTGTGCAAGTGCCTCTGAGCCTGGAGCGGCCGTCCGCAGTCTCTAGGGCTGGAGGGGCCTTTCCTGGGTCTGCAGGCCCGACAGGCTCGTGAGGCCTGGTGCGGGTCCTCTTTCAGTACGCTTTGTGAGACCAGCTTTCTTAACCCTTTCTTGCAGTCCCTCGCGGTGGTGAAAGAGTCGAGCCCGGCTAACAAGAAGTCCAAAGACAAGCAGACGTTTGAGGCCACCTCCGCAGGCGCTGCGCCCTCTCGACAGCATGTGCAGGTGCAGCCCCTCAGTTGTGCTGAGCTGACGCGGGGGTACCTGGACCACGATTACCAGCTCCGCCAGTTGCAGGCCTCCTCCACAGTCGTCTACCGTGTCGAGGAGTCGAAGGCAGGAGTGGCACACCCTTATGGGGCGTGCAGCACTGCAGCTGTCTTGGCGGAGCTCTGCAAGGATGATGAATGTCCGGAACCCATTCGGGTGTTACTGGATGCTATGCTCTCGAGCGACATGGCCAACGTGGCTCGCGAAGTTTCTTTGTGTACGGCACGCCTCAAAGCCAAGAAGACCTTCATGATCATGGAATTCAAAGCACACGTGGCCAGCCCGCTCACGGCCTACCTTCCGACTCTGCAGCTCTTCTTCGCGAAGCAGGGCGGTGAGAAGCTTGGCATGCGTCTTGCTGGGGCTTTGGCACGCAAGGTCGGTGGACGACCGCTGCAATGACGCAATAAGGGACTTAGCCTTGTTTTTTTGCGAATGGCAGTTGATGGCTTCGGCTTTTAGAATGGTTCTTTAGTTTTGCGTCGTGGAGCTGCTGCTCGCTGAAGCGTTGGCGCCTCCTGGCAGGTTTCATGTAGATGCCCCTGGAAAGACAGAAAAAGAAAAAAACCTGTAGCTCGCAGTCACGCTGGCAGCACTGTCCTGGCCGGAGCCGTTGGTTTAGGCTGTGTCTTAGGGTTTGTTTTTCTTAGGAGCTTTAGTGCCTCACCTGTGCCTGGATGGTGCCGACCGCTGAACCTCTCTCATTTTCATGCCTTTCTTCGCTTCATCTCTCCTCTCACTCATCTTCATTTTCCTAATGCTCCTGCCGTTTGGTGCCGCATTCAGGGTGCAGGTTTCCACTGCATTCTCCGTGAGGGGGCTGAAGAGCTTGACAATGAGGCACGTTCCATTTTGGAGATCTTCAAGTCCCGATTCAACGACCTTTCCATTGAAAACTTGGCACCCTACTTAAGTTTGTGCACGATGGTGTTAGGAAGGCTGACCAGTCTAACCGAGCACGCAGGGCCAAAAACTTTCGAGACAAGTTGCGAGGGCCTAGCGGTTTGTGGGTCAAGAAGCGTGGACGTGGCTTCGAAATGTTCGTGCTCCCGAACTCGCTTTCCTAGGCAAGGGTGCGGGTGCAAACCCAAATCCTCGGGACATTGATGTTGAGTAGGGGGTGGGTCCTATTCAGGAAAAGGGATGGAGGGGGGGGGCGGGGGGGGGTGGGTGGGAGGCTTCGACTTAGGGCGGAAGGGGCGACGTCGACAGTAGTATTCCTGCTACTATTACACTAAGTAGTTGTTATAGTAGTAACCTAGTCTAGATTGATTTTTATTTTCTTCGCTTTGAACCCCCCTGTTCCGTTTTCTCACGTGGCTCTCCTGTGTGTGTGTCTGTGTTGGAGACGACATCTTTATTTATGTCTTAGCGGGGGGGTTGTGGGGGGCAGCCCTGCCCATTTGCAAATCTTCCAAGTCACTCATAATTTGTTTGTTCCTTTCGCTTGTAACCCCCCTGAAGCGTTTTCGTGTGGCTTTCTCTTATGTGTGTGTGTGTGTTGATGAAGACGTCTTTATTCATGTCTTCGCGGCTCAAAAGAGTGGGGAGTTTGCAGTCTAAAACGAGCGGGGCGGGGGTGTGGGGGGGGGGGGG
>CAJNJA010000904.1:0-18388 GCA_905231915.1 Symbiodinium necroappetens | reverse complement strand
ACACTGCGAACAGAACTAAAGATGCAAACACGACTCCCTGATCTCCCTAAAACGTGCGACGAAACCGCTGCAATCTGCTGCATTGGAAGCATGAGTCCTCTTCGCGAACCTGTGCGTACTGCCCCGACTTTAACACTGTCAGATAAATTTGCATCAGCAAGGCTTTCATGTCGCCAAGCACTTCAAGATCGTTCTGTTCCCCCCGCTTTCACTGGTCGGAGTGGGACTGACGCTGCTTATAAAGGTTTTTCGGAGCGGCAAAAACAAAAAAGAAGCGGCCAATCAAGAAGCGGTATATATGGAGTGAGTAGCAAAGCCGCCAAATCGAGCATCACGCAGCAACTGACGTTCCACACGTTGGCAACAGACGGTGAACGATCAATGATTTCTTCACGGGGCAAAGGCAGCGTGCTTGAAGCGCATTCAGATACCTGATTGGAAAACCAGCTGTTGCCCAACCAACCAGAAAAACATCCCCAGTGCGTGAGCTCCCACTGAAAGGCCAGTGCGCGACTTCAATGTTTAGATGCCAAACCCCTGCGGTCTGGCATTGGGCCGGTCGATTCAACTCATGGTCTCCACCTTATCAGGCAGAACGCGAGGGTGGCCTTGGCATCCCTCTGCGTGTAAACCACGTTCACACTTTGTGAGCCAGAGCTCGACACACCTCTGCAGAAGTCTTGCCCACACTCGCCAGGAGGTGCCGGTGCTGCTAGGATGTGCATTGCTAAGGGCTCCGGCGAAGCTGTGACGGGACGGGACGTGGTTTGCCAAGATACCTCCCATCGAAGCCATCAAGCGCAGCACGATGTGAAAACTCGACGACGAGTGGTCCTCACTCTTGAAAAACTTAACGTCGCTCATGGGCCGAAACGCTTTACCCTTCTGGAACAGCTGATCTGCCGGAGCACTCTGCCAAAACCGACATGACCTCATCTGAAGCAGCTGCGAGCCGGAGCAAGCTAGTGCCGCAAACGAAACTCGGTCGTGGGCCTCCTTCGCCCGCGAATCCTGCGCATGCACTGTTATGCACTACTTGAAGGCAAGTCAATCTGGGGACTCTGGGGCTCTGGCCTGCGCAATCTCCATTGGGCTGGCCCGCACCTCAGCCGAGGCCCGCAAGCCGAAAGAGAGCGGAGAGCGGAGAGAGTTTCGGCCTATTCCCGGCCTGGCCTGGCCCGTGTTCTGTGGATCGGCTCCTGCCTCCAGCAGGGCCTTGGCCTTACTTTGACACATTCCTGCAGGATCCTGCAGGCCGCCTTTAGGCCGCTAGGTAGGCTCCTGGCCCCCACTGGAAGGTTGTTGGAGGCCATGCGGTGCAGCGGCGTCATTCCGTAGGTGTCCAGAGCTTCTATCTGGCAAGAACCCAAGCATCTTTCAAGCTCTTTTTGTCGCTCGTGGGATGGTCCGGCCTTGGCACCACGCCTTGCGCTCTCAGCATGAACGGAGCCTACAAGACTTCGCACAGTCCGGGAGGCCTGATCAGGTACTCCGTGGCATGCTGATTGTCCCGGCCTGCACTCAGAATTCTCATCATATGTGCATCTGCGTGAACGAGGCCACCAGTTGCGTGAAATTGGAACTGGGAAAATGGCCCATGCCGCACATGTGCAATGGCGTCGCACCTGGACGTTGGAGTGCGTACAGCAGTGCATTGTCAATGCGAACAATGACTTGCTTCAGTGATGACTCAAACCAGGTGCCTCCAGTCGAGATGTCGTTTGCCAAATCCGGATACTTGTCAAGCAGCCTTGACAAAAGGAATACAGAGAGCGTGACAGTGCAAGTGGTTTTCTGAAGATCGAGCGGTTTAAGCACAGGAGGTCCTTTTCTAAGTGCCTGCAAGAGCGAAACACGCAAGCGAACTCCCCTGAACGTTGGCCGCCTTGGTCCCTGCCTCATTGATCGGTGTGTAGCCTCCGCCGGCATAGACTGGACCAGGCCGCGGGTTGTGATTCTGGTACTGCCTTCCAAGCTCTGAGGCTGCAAGGCAACCAGTGCCTTGCGACTGGGAGGATGCCTTCCAATGACAACACTGCCAGCTTCATCCCGCTTGACGATACCGCCGTAGATGCCTGACACAGCAGAACTATAGAATGCAGCAACATTTTTCTGGTAAATCATCTCGTTGATCGTCGTCTTCTTCTCATTCTTGTTCCCCACCCTTGGTGTAGGGTTGTTAGATTTTAAAGTCAGGCATTACTCCCGCCAGCTCCTCGTCCGCTCCTCGCCTGCTGAGACTACCTCCAGAGACTGCCTGGAGTGCCCAACCCCAGAGACTGCCGTGAAACTCCCTGGACTCCCTGGCCCAACCCCAAAGACTAGCGTGAGACCTTCTGGAGCACCCAACCCGGGGAATCTAGGACCTTAACGCCAGTCCGTTGTGTGCCCCCATGGATCGTCGACTGACCTGAATCGAACACGTGTTTTGGTACGTGACCGGGGACCCCACGACCTTAACGCCAGTCCGTTGTGTGCCCCCTTGGATCGTCGACTGACCTGAATCGAACACGTGTTTTGGTACGTGACCGGGGACCCCACGACCTTAACGCCAGTCAGTGGCGTGGCCCCCAAATGCATTATCTGTAGGGTGGAGATGTTCGAACGAAGTAAAATGATGTTCATTAGGTTTCTTCCTGCGCTGCTGACGCTTGATGCTTGTGACAGTGTCGCTATGATGTGCTCCTGCTTCCTTTAACTGCAATGCCTGTGAGCGAGCACACATCCAGGGCCTGCCTGGACCGACAGTGTCTGCATAGGGATCGAACCTGTCATGAGATTGAAAGGTCCACCAAGGTTTTTTGCTGCGAGGCTTAATCGAGCAACTTGCTTGGAAGGGACCCCTCGTTGTCCGTCTTGCCAGGCATGCCATACTTTTCTGCCATGCCGGGGGCGTAGGGATCATGCCTTCGAAGGAGTCACCGGTCAGATTCTGTGCCTGGGAAACCTATGAGGCCCCGACGTAATTCGCACACCGTCATGCCTGTAGTAGTCTGTCCTGAGCTCTGAGCATCTCTGAGCTCCCGCACTCCGGACCAGGCTGCCAAGAAGAAGTGAAACTCAAAGGGTAACGTTGAAGACATTAGGGAGAACTTGGGCCATGACATTGCTGGAACTGGGTTCGACCCTGACATGGAACTAAAGCAGCAAGAAACTGCCTGTCGAATACCCGCCTCCAGCAAAGGGTGAAGGCTTCCCAGAGTGAACGATCTTCAAGTAAGCGACCTGTAGAAAACTACGGACAAGGTATAGCAGCGATACAGGGACAGACAGAAGCCCAATCCCCACATCAGCAAAGATCATCAGCATGACGTGCCGAGGCAGCCTGTTTTTCAATCGGGGCAGCGTAGGGCGACATCCAAGATACGTTCACCACGTAGAAAATGGGTTTGCTTGCAGCTACCCGACCGCAACGACCAGAGTTTACAACATCCTCTCGCATCGCCAGACAGTGCATGTTTCCCACTGGGGCAAATCGCCACGGATCGAACCGCATCGCCATGCCCCTCAAGGGTCAGCGAGCATGAACCTGTGGCCAGCACCCAAACTTTGCAAAGGCCATCAAAGCAGCCTGTCACAATACAGTCTGCACCAAAACAAACTGCCATGGAAAGAATTGGAGCATTGTGCCCCAAGAGCGTCATGTCACAGGTGCCGCTTTCACAAGACCAAACTTTCACTGAGCGGTCAAAGGAGGCGGTCACCACGCGCTCAGCTCCAGCGAAGGAGGCGCAGGTGACGACGCCGCTGTGTCCGCGAAGCATTTGCAAGCATGCACCAGTCTTGGCACACCAGAGCCTGGCAAGTTCATCGCAGCCTCCCGTGATCGCTGTTTTCAGGTCGGGAGACAGCGAGGCTGCTTGAACAGGGCCACTGTGACGGCAGAGCGTCCTCAGGCACACGCCGCTCTCGGTGCTCCAGACCCGGGCTGTTCCATTTTCACTACCGGTGATACAGAAACTGCCACATGATGAGAAAGCTACGGCAAGGACACTTCCGCAACGAGCGCTGAAAGTCTTGCAAAGCCCATGCTCGTTGTAGAGCCGTGCCACACCCTGGGAATAGCCTGCAAGAAGAAGCGAGGCATCCTCGGAAAACGTGACACAATGGGCCTCCTCACGAACAGAAAAGGACTTTGCTTTTCTGTTCGCTTCAGGCTCCCAGAAGACGGAGTCTTTACCCGAGCTTAAGATCGCAAGTCGCGGCGGCCTTCTCACAACAAATACGCAAGCATCCTCCTTGTCAGGATCGTCCGTCCCTAACGTAGCTAGAAGTTCTGTGGCTTCCAAACTTCGACCTCGAAAAATCACTCGCAGCTGCTTCACCTCATGATGCTCCACAGGCAGGGATTCCAGAAGCTCAGCAACTGAAGCCCCTGGCCAAAGAGAGACCACGGACAGAACGTCTCCACTGAATGCCCACCGAACACAAACTGTGCTCGATGCTGTGGCGTCCTCCAACAGAACTTCTGCCTTCCGCTTAGAGCTCATGAATTCCTGGAGTCATTGACTCCGGCCACTCGGGACGGAAGACTGTTGACTTGTCACTGGACTTGCTCGATGAAGGCGTTACCAATCAGTGCAGGTGGGATGCAGCGGTGTCAAGTCAACGGAGGCCCTTTCAGCCGCACGATGCACCCTACCTTGGCCAAACTCTACTTGCCTGAGCTGTTAAAAGGCGACTGTCACGCAACTGCTTTGCTGAAAGCATGTCCAAGCCATGCGCTGATTCTAGGCATCAACAGCAAATCAGGGGCATCGCAAGCATAGCTCATGCATGAGTCTCATGCAGGCACACAAAATACGAAGACAATTTCGATACGATCATGCCACCACTCGCAGCGCGTGGACAGAACTTGGCTGGGTATTCGAACACTACACCGAAGAGGCGCGAGAAAGGGCAGATAGCGAGAGAAAGAGAAATGAGGGGGAAGAAGACAAATGCCACGCGGCCTGGCAAGCATAGCAAGCATCGCTGACAAAGCGAAACAAGCTGACCAAGGCTCCAGCTGCGGCCACCAGCTTCTTAAACATGCGCAGTGACCCGACCCAATATGTAGGTTCACAAGGCAATGATGAGTCTTCCGATTCACATACGGCTCGAGCTGCATCAGTGTATGGCAACGATGAGACTTGTCCGCAAGGATGCTTGAGGCAAAAAGGTCGCAGGTGTAGAACGGGAAGCAAACACCCGAAGATCCGATTGGTTGCCCGACCGGCGGGCTCGGCCAGGCGTGGATCCGCCTTTTTTGTCTGAGAAACGATGCGTGTCATGGTATGTCATATGGTGTCCTGTCTGCTACCATCCTTGCCGCTTGAGCTCGGCCCTCAAACGACCTAAGCGCTCGTACTCGGGACTGGCTGAGGCCTCTTGCGAGGCCTGCTCCAGTGTGGGATGGCGCTTGGTGTGAACTGCAAGGCACCAGTGAACATAAGCTCGTTGCTCTTGGTTACTAAGCGACCAATACCCTTGCGGGTATGAGGTCTTGCGACAGCGAGTAACTTCAGCTAGCATTACTGCCATCAAGTTTGAAATGGCCAGCCCTGCGACTTTGGCAGTGGACGGGACATGTACGGAACTGCTTACAAGTTCAGCATTAACATAGGAGCTGTTACAGCTCAGCCAAAGCGCCAGCTTCTCTTCGCAAAATGATGGCGCACTAAAGAAGGCCGCTCCCGAATCATCCTGCATCTGCGCAATGCCGACTCTCGCGAAGCCTCGTTGGTCAAGATGTTGGCGGCAGTCCATCACAGAGTCGAAAACCCGACTGCAGACCCAGAGATTGGATCCTTCGGACTTCATCACCTGCCGGTTCGCAAGAGGATCGAAGGCCTTCGTCGCCTCGAAAATAAAGTGAACCTCCGAAACCTCAGCGCTGGCAGTTCCCTGTCGCTGTTCACTTGGTGCCACGGTCTCAGATTACGCCAAAACGCTCCAAAGGCATCACACCCTCGAAGAATCGCTGCAGCATCCAGCCTTGCTGCCACAGATTTCCACAACCAACACCGAAAGCGCAGGCTTCCGAACACCTACTCGCAGATCACCTTGCCTGTCCGGATCTTCCAGAACGACGATCAAACCTCGCTGTCGCTGGCGGGCGACGGACAGAAATTTGTCCATGCGAGCGCTGGAAGCAGCGGATGCCAGATCCTCACCGCCTCGGTGTCGCTGGTGTGTGCCGCGTCATAGCTGTTACCACATAACGAATATGTCGAGGCACTCACTGGCTCCTCAGGAGGATGAGCCGACATTTTACTTGACCTGGTGCGTCAAAGTAGACACTGCCGGCTCTGAAGCCAAGCCCGCTTTGCCGCCAGAGCTGCTTCGGCAAGCTTGGCAGGAAGTCAAAGAACCTCTGCCTTGCGACCTCGAAGCCAAACAATTCTCTGAATAGATTGAAGCTGACACAGGTGCCTACCAGACCGAGCCACATACTTCTGCGAGGATGATAGAGGAAGATGCTGCCACATTGAGGCTTTGCACCTCCGCATTCCAGGCGGACTAGCTGGCAAAGTGGCGAACAAATCATTTGCAAGCCATTCCAGAGTGACAACAACGAGGCCAGGCACCATTCCAGACATTGGAATGAAAATCTTCCTCAATACATCTCAGCAAAACCGATGTGTCGAGCAGACTGGGACCCAAGCAGATCGGTTGGCATGCGCTTTGTGCAGATATTGAAAGGGCCCCGGCGTTGCGGCTGCACAGAGTGCTTCGTCGGTGAGGCCGTGCTTCTCCTGGAATAGGAGCCAAGCATTCGCTGAAGGAGGGCATCTTGATGTATGGGACAGACCTGAAGAACAACCCAGTGCAACTGTCTGCAACTGCGGTGAGTCCTGCCCAAACCACAAGGCAATCTTGTTGTTTTTCCCGAAGTCGAAGTCATAAAGGTTCACCTGGCTGCAGCTCAATGACTGTTCTGTCTGTACTGCAGCATCTCACCTGCAACCTGCTGAGGACTCGGGATCACACGCTGGATTCATCTAGTGCTGTTGCCACGGACATGTAGCCGTGCACAGCCAACTCCTCCGAAATGCTTGTCACGACTGATCTCTGCAGCGCAGGCGCAGGTAAGGTCTGAAATGGCACACCGCAGGACAGTTGGACCAAGTCTCATCCAGGCATTTCGACGTGCTCGCAAGCAGACGGCAGGCTCCACCAATTTCAGGCCGATCGTTAAGATTCAAACACTTTCGGCATCGGGGATCCTCACAGTTTCATCACCAGCACGGTGCTCGTCAAAAAGTCTTCACAACACAATCGTGCGGCAATGGCCCATGTATTTTTTGGTCCTGAGGCTTGGTCGTGTCTTGGACCAAACGAATGTCGATGATGTTGAAAACAGTGCAGGCTTTGCGAATTCGTTCCAGGTTGTTCCAGTCACTCGGATTCTCCACCTCACATGTCAGTCAGTCCCCGACTCCTGTGATCTGACTTGAATACTGTAACTATATCTTCAACTAATTACATACCGCATACCAGTCGCGGCTTGGCTGCAATGACTGCAATGCTCGCCAGCGTGGCCTCTGAACACGGCACTCTCAAATCAGCCATCGCTCCGGTGGGTGACCCATCGTGCCAACATCGCTAGAGTCGGGGCGCAGCCCGAAGCCTAGTCTTAGTATGTCTTAGTTGTCTTAGTTGTATGCTGATCCATGATGCATGGGCTTTGAAACGCGGGGATTTGCTAGCTTCGGGATGCTCCATGTCTGTCTTGCAAGCCTAATTCGCCGTAGCAGCACAAACATCGCAAACAAGTCAGGAGGAGCGCATCTGGCCTGATCCAAGGAGACGCTTTGCGCAGGACTTGCATTGAAGACTGTCTGCTGGTGCACAGGCCATTCAATGCTCCCGAGTCTTGCTGTTCCGGTCATCGTAGCTTGCTGTGCCCTGTGACTGACACTTCCAGCTACTTGTGAGTACTTCGAGCATCGCTCACGGTGGCGTCCAGAAACGAAGCCGCTTTGTACTTTGGCAGAGCCTCCACAGACCCAGGTACAGGACACCCTGCGCAAGCACTGCTCTGCCTTCGACACCAGCAAAAGCCGCAATGCCTCAAACGGAACACCTCGCTGCAGGGCTCAAGTGGAGGCAAATCAACGGGTACTTGACAGCATGAAAAGCCCTACTGAAGAGCGTCGTCTCCGACGTTCCCACTATGCCGGAGTGGCCTGGCGTTAAAGCAAAACTGTGTACAGTAGCAAGGCGAGTGTCGAAGAGTCTTGCTCCCCGGCTGCAGCTGCAGCGGCTGCAAGCTTTCGATACTCTGCTCTGAGGCGTTCAACCTCCCTCAGCAGGCTGGCGCTTTTGTCCCAGGCTTGGAGATCTGGCACCTGACATCGACCCCATCGGCTTTGGGGTCAGGGTTTCCCGACGAAACGCGCTGTGTCGCAGCCAAGGCCAAGGCGCGGAGTCCGTCCGGGAGCCGAGCAACTTTAGATCCATGTCTGGATGCATAACTCGGATGACAAGAGAGATGCGCTCCTCCTCCCCATCCAGGCCGTGATTCACAGAATGGAAGTAGCTGTCTTGAAAACATATCGCTTCGCCATCGCGCAAGTCAACCTGTAAGCCGTCTACAGAGACGGATGTTCCACGGCCTGATGGGTACGAGCTCTCGCTGAGACAGACCGCACCACTTCGGAGTTGAGCTATCTAAGTACGAACAGCTCTTGATGCGCGACGCAGTCAATGCGGAGACGGCAACTACAACTGCACTCCTAACCGTCAATGCCTCCTTTCAATGTCAAGTGCAGATTTATCACACCATTGGAGGATCCGCAGTGCGCACCCACCGAAGCTCCACGCTTGGATCGGAAGATCACGACTTCTTCATTGTAAACCTCGCTCCATTCTCTTGCCAGTGACGGTGCTCTGTGGTGTGGTTTTTCTATCTTCCCGCAGAAAGTTCCGAACTATCTTTTCCTCCCAGACCAGGTGACGGTGGCGTACGGGACACCGGGGCGTGTCGGAAGTTCCGGAAGCAGAAGGCGACAAGTGCTTGGCATTGACTGGCAGAGCGTGGTGTTCCACTGATGACCTAAGAAAGGGCATCTTACAGCCTATGAAACGAAGCCGTGGACTGCACGGTGCAAAATGCGCCGCGCCTCTGTACAGGAACAAGTCTTCCCAAACCCCTGCAGTCCTCGGCTCCATGCATGACAGATTGGCAAGAGCCCGAAGCCTGAAGAATGGATGCCACGCCAACCTACGCGCCCCTTAGACGAGTCCAGAGGCTGCAAGTACGGATAGGCCGTCAAGAACTCGGAGTCTTTGCGCTCAATTTCCTTCAAAATCACGGGTGCTGCGGCCTGTCGGTGAAGATCAGTTGCATGGAGTCAGACAAGCACAAGCGAGCAACATGCATCTGAGCCTCCAATGCTTGTATGAACGCCCAAGAAGAGCAGTTCCAATATGGTCGGGTTGACAAGCCCGGAACCTGAATACGGAACTCACATACGACAGAGCATGTAAGGCAATGTAATTAAGGGGCCGCTCCGGGAACATACCTGGCAAGTCTATATTTATATTGCCTGCAACGAAACTACTAAAATGGCAGACAAACAGTTCACGTTCGATTCGAAAGGAAAGCTATCAATTGAACAGAAAAGCGGGCAACCCAAACGGTGGGCGATTGCGATGGACTTGGCCAGCCAATCAAAGCTTTGCCGTCTTTACTCTTGATGCTTTTGGCGCGACGCCACATGGACTCAGCAGCATCCTGTAGGCCGTTCACCTCGTGAACGAGGATAACACGAAGTCTGCTTCCAATGCCAATGGGCCTAGCCGGCTTAGCTGTCCCTGCTTGGACGGTTAATCGCGGTTCTCATGCTGCTGTCCAAGCTGCTTTCAAAACGTGAATTGCGACTTTGTACCATCTTTGGGAACACCGGGTCTCAGCCTGACAAGGGCTCAAGCACTGCCTTCAACAGGATCCTCCCGCACGAAACTAAACCGAGACCTCGCTCGAACCCTGGCCCTAAGACTCACCAAGCAAATGTGCACAACCCGAAGAGGTACCATTTCCCAAGGCGTGGCCTCTGACTTGAACGTCATCTCACGGAAACAATGAGGGAGCTTGGCAATGCTTTCCGCAACGTGAGACATCAATACTGCATCTGACGAGGTAGCTGCCGAAATAGCAGCTTCCACGCAAAAGGCTGCACCATCAAACGGAACAGTGGTCAAAAACTTCTGAACGTGTCGGGCGCTGCTTGCAGAGATTCCATCTTCAATTGTCAAACTGGGGATGTCTAACTCCGCCTTTCGCAGCTGGTCCCAAAATTCCACGCAAGAAGGGGACACCTTCGCCCAAAGCCCCCTTCCTGCTGCAAAAGCAGGAGGCAGCAAAAGAACTATCAGAGTTCGCCACATGGAATGTGAAAGCCATGCTCGCCACACGCAGCACGGAAGATGCTGGTTATTGCTGGTGTGAACGCTCAACCGTTTGGGAATACCGGACGATGGTAAGTCTCTCCAGTCAACCATCAAAAGCCTTGGCTGACCTTCATGTCGAATTACATGTCCTTGCGCATCTGATGTTCATGCCGTGGCTTTTTGCACCCAGTCCAATCTTGTGTGCAGCTTCTGCGTTACACTGCTCAGCGTCGCACAACGCTTGACCGGTCAAGCTCATGCTAAACAGACGTGCTGCGTGATGACAACTGCAACAGACGACTTGGCATGATTTGGTGATGTGTACTCAGACAAGCACGTCTCCCCATCGTGCAAATCTACCTGATGAGCTGTTGGGGCTTCGAAGTCGCATGGATTAGGCCCAGCCGCGGGTTCTTGCATGAGCTCCCATCCAGAATGCCAACCCTGACTCGCCAGAATTTTAGATCGGACAGGTGACTGGGCTTTGGGGCGGGGATACGTGTCTTCCCAGCAGAGCCCAACTCACAGAGCGTCCAAATCGGGTCCGTTTAGTGCTCAAGGCTCACCTTTTCTCAGCGCCAACTGAGTGCTGTGGCTAACTCCAGACATAAATTTCAAAACTCTCTCATGAAGAGGAGATTGAGATTGCCAGTAAGGGACGAAGCTTTGGCGTCCCCAGCCTGTTGCGACCCGCATGGGTGCCACGATCAAGTCCTTGCGGACACCAGTGCCATGAAGTTGCCGATTTGTCAGAATGAGTTGCTTCCACCTGTCGTCCGTGGCAATGCGTTCGGAGGGTACTGGTTCTGATCGCCATCATTATCGACGGACGATGTCACACGGGCCCTGCTTTGAAGCCTGAGTGCAACTCGCGGTGAAACTTCGGAAGGCTGGCTCATGTCCCATACTGGGACTGGGCAGCTCAGTCGTCAGGGGCATACCCGCGATGCCCCAAGCTAACGTCCTTGCACAGCAACACTGGACTGCGTGATCACTTTTCGGCTGATTCGCAAGCTGCCGGGGCAACAGCAAAAGCCGCGCACACTTTTGCATTAACCCCGCATCGTGGGAGACATGTTTTCAGTCAGAGGTCTCCTGGCAACACCAAGTTGAACAAACTGTGTATAGAACACAGGAACTGCCATCCGGTCTAGGTCTGTGACCCATGTGGATCCCGTATGGAGCACGACTATGTACGTGATTGAAGACCTATGCAGGTATCTTCGGGTTCACTTCATGGCTTCTTCCAACATCCTGCGGGTGGCTGCCATAGGATCTTCCTCCTCTTCTTTATCGGCCTGATCATGGATAAACTCCTTGAACCTCAGGCGGACCACTGCCTCTAAGCGATTCTCAGGATAGAGCTCGTCGGCTGCTTGAACCTTCCAATTCTCCCCATCTTTTTGGAAGGTTGCTACCAGCCATACTCCGGTTGATCGAATTCCCTCAGGTCGTCGAATCCGAACCAAGTCTTGCTTGCCTGCTGTCACTTTAGCTGTCCAGGGTGACTGGCTCTTTGCGGTAGTGAAGCCCTGATTCGAGGAAGCATCGTTGATCGTTTCTTTGCTCGCTACCTGTGCTATCAACGCTACAAGGGGGACTTTCGCGAGCTTTGACAAATCCACCGAACTCTCCTCCACCACATTGGGTGGCCCATCATCACAAAATTGCCACCAAGAGTACTTGGGGATGAGACCAGAATTTGGGCCGGCATCTTCTGCAGCCACTTTTGCCGAGACACGACCGCCGGAACAGTCAGATTCAAGCAAAGGATCGAAGAGGGGTTTCCTGGGACCCTGCTCGCGCAGGAAGTCGCCGAAGCCGACTCCTTTCCAGTTGGGCTTTAGCTGCTTGGAGGCCGCCTTTGGGTCCGCAGCTTTGTCCCGCTCTGCCAAGTATGCCGCACCGCTGGTTCTCTTCATGGCGTGGGAAATGGGAAACCCTAATCAGAGGCTGCTTTGTGTTCAGTGGCTGTTCTTCATTACCTGCCTCTGAAAGTGAGCATGTCACTTGTCCCGTCTATCTGAATCGTCTTTGCTCAGCCCACTACACTGGAGCCATGTCATCTTAATCGTCTCGTCAGCTCCTCTCTCTCTCTCTCTCTCTCTCTCTCTCTCTCTCTCTCTTCGGCTTACAACACCGCTGTCACCGCACGTTCTGTTTTCTGTTCTGAGTGTACGGCCAAGAGGACCGGAGTGGCATGACGATTGCGCTGAGCCACTTGGGCCACTGGCCTCAGCCGGTGCTTACATGAGGCATTGCAGGCCGCCGTCTGCAAACGGCGGCCACTGGCACTTGCGGTATTGAAGCGTTGAATTGCTTGTAAGCTGCGATTCAGAAAACTCGCCCCTGTCCATGCAATCGGAAGAATGCGAAGCCCAAGGGGGAAGCCTTTGCCAAACCGGGAACTGAGCCGGCGGGAAGACATATCGAAAGCGATCAAGCACATACGAAAGGCTCTCGGGACTGGCTACCCCTGAGATAACCACGACAGAAGCAGGCCCATTCAACGCCGGGTCAATTCCCTCTGCGACACTGCGAATCAACTGTCAACGTTTTCTGTCGAGGCTGTGCACGATCTGAGGAGACGGCTGCCGTGCGAGTCGGGGGTCATTCATCCAGGTCTGCGCCTGACTTGCGACCAAAATGAAACACAAGTGCTCCAGACCCAGCAACGCCTGACTCAGAACTGCTGATGTTAATTATTGAGGGGTGTTTGTTGTATGCGCTTGTGCACCGCGCGGCCTGTCAATCGTATATTCATGTCTTCGATTCGAGCCTGAAAATGCAGCGCTCGAAGTCGAGTGTATGTAATGCCTGCCTGCATGAATGCACGCATCCAAATACTTAGTAAGGTCGGTTGGCAGAACGGAAGGCGCTGTATCGCCCCACTTTTAAGAAATGATCCTGCGGCCTCTCACCCGCTCACTTACTCATACAGGCGCAATCACTAGCACAAACCTCGTGATGATTCATGCGATATATACTATATTGCTATACATATATATATATATAGATATAGATATAGATATAGATATACAGAGAGATGTATACGTTATAACTACTGGATGTATTTCCCATGTTGTTGGATACTTGTACCTAGTCACTGAAAGACACAACCTTTGATTCTTATAATGAGCCAATAAGGGCTAATACCTTTTATTCCTGTTATGCGCACACACCACCTGCCGCACTGTTTGCCTTGTACCTGCTTGCCGTCTTTACTCGGCTTTCTTTGCAATCTGCTGCTGATGCACCCATCTGC
Source organism: Symbiodinium necroappetens (assembly GCA_905231915.1). Taxonomy (NCBI): domain Eukaryota; class Dinophyceae; order Suessiales; family Symbiodiniaceae; genus Symbiodinium; species Symbiodinium necroappetens. The sequence goes on along the minus strand of CAJNJA010000904.1, from coordinate 4,746 downwards.
TGGCCAGGTCCTCAATGCATGGGTTGCTTAGTCGGCATCGCTTACAGGATCCCAAATACTGCGCCCGGGAGGGGGTTCCCTCGTTTATGAAAGCCGGCATGCGTTGAGCTCCGTGCAGCTCTGGAATGGTAGCTCTCGTCAGGCCGCATCGGGCCCAGCCTGGCACATTCAAATCTTAAGGAGAAGTGCGCAACCTGGCAACATTGGCTGGAAGGACACATCACGCCCGTGAAGTGCAGCGGGCCTGCAAAACCACTGTCACTGGCTCTCTTGCTTGGCCGAGTTCTGTTGCTTCGTTGTCTCTTGCGAAAGGACAATGAGATCGAAGGTCTGAGGCTCTCGCTGTGCAAGGTTGGGCTCCTCAGCGAGGCAGTTCTTTCCTTTCCCAATAAAGCAGATGAAGCAGCGATCCCATCCTGGTAAAGGCCAGTCACGTCCAGCCTGGCAGTCGCAAGAACCGGGACCCACGCAAATGATGTGATAGCCTCCGAGAGCCTGGCAAATGCACACCCCCGGGAGCTGCGCCTCGGAGCTGACCTGAAGCAGCTTCGGCATCCTTTGCGGTATCCTGCACTGGTAGATGCATGGCCTGGAGCCGTGCATGGCACCGGCCAGGGTGCGGCAAAGCAGCCGGCGGACCTGCGTTAAATGTAACATTCCGTTTGCGCTGAGGCAGCCGATTTCGTCGACCTTGACATCGGTCGCGAAAAGTTGGGATCCGCTGCAACGAGTGCCGGCATGTCAGTCAGCCCGAAAACCAAGATTGCGACGAGAGCAGTGACTTGCAAAAAGGCAGTCCCGATCAAATCGAAAGCCATGGCTTGGGGCGTGGGCTTCCCAGGTACCGGAGCCATCCCAGCGCATCCCAAGAGGAAACTGCGATGAGATTTTGCTCTTCACCCAGCGCGAATTGAAGCGGTGACGCGGCAGACCCCGAAACTATGCCCTACTAAACCCTGTGAAGCACGACCAGGGCCTTTGGCTGTTTCCAACAGAGCCTGGCAATCGTCGGCGAGGCAACCACCACCGTGCTGCACAACACGGGCAGAAAACCCCAGCAAATGGAGTTTGTCCAGTCATGTCCAATGATACTGTCGCTTTTGCTCGTTCGTACGACGGCTGAAGTCAGCTCAGGCCGGTGCCAGCAGAGTAAGGAAGGTGACTCATGTTCGGCGTGCTAATAGGCCTCGTGAAGGGCAGGACTGCACGAAGCCACTGCAAAAGCCCCCAAGAGCCTCAGCCTGAGGATCGGACGCATGGCCTGGCGGGTTGGCGATGGCATACGTCACCTGCAAGAACTCTGAAGTCAACGGGGCAGGAAGTTGCTGGATCAAGGCACTGGCTTCGAGCCCTTCACTGGTAGAAGTCCTTAGCTCCATGGGCTCAGGCCGGTGCAATGTTGGCATTTCTCAGCACGCCGAACAGCGGCAACATTTGGATGTAAGCAATGGCTCATGCAATCTGCCCAGCGCATGTGTTCTGGAAACCCTTCTTCTACAATGGAGGCATTATGCTGCAGGTGTTTGAGGAGCTGCAGGTAACAGCAGACAGGGCTCAGCAATGTCCGTCCAGCAGATTCGTTGGAAGGCAGAGAAGGTCTGCTTCCGATTGCGACAGAGCCTCTACAAGAAACCATTGGACATGTTCGAAAGAACTTGTGCCCACCTTGGCTTGCGGGTGCGGTCAGCATCTCGTGAGTATTTCGAACCTTCACTGCCAAGGCTGCACCGTTCATCCTGCAGCCTATGTCTCAGTCGTCATTCAATCTAAACCCATAAATAATCTTCAATAGGCCACCGGGTCCTAACTCGGCATCCCAACAGGCACCATCAAATCAACGGCGCCTGATTCTGGGACTGCAGCCTCAGAACAGGAACTAAGTCACGAAGTGCCCTCTGCCCTCCGACTGAACCCCTGACAACCCTGTTGTAACCTAGTCCCAGACTGAGGGAGGGGTCCGCTCGGAAAAGCGCCAGACCTCGAGTCAAAGCACGGTGCTTAAAGCTGCAAACAGCTGGAGGTGTGCTCAGGCGTGCGCTTCGAAGCAGTTGGCCTTCAGCCAACAGACGATGCGTGCAAGCTACTGTGGCAAGGGTTCTGAGGGCTGAACGGAAGCTGCCAAAATGCTGTGCCCTCCAAGCTTTGCATCTCCTGTCAACCCTGGTCACCACACGCTACCAACATCGCTTTGCAACCTGCTCCGGCCTGGTGGTTTGCTTGCAGAACGCCGCAGCCAGAGGTCCAAGCACGCCCAGACTGTGCTGGGGATGGTGGCATGCTTGGCCTTCGTGGTGTTGGCATGTAGCAGAAGTCAATGCGAGTGCTAGTGCCGCACCGACTGTTCATTGCAGGTGAGGACCTGCATCAGCTTGCTCGACGTGCCACATCAGACAACTCGATCACAACAGCATGCGGGAGCCTAAAGTCGCCAGAATCAAAGGCTCCGATATCGCCGATGATCCGCCTGCCGCAGGAAGCAGCGACACCCAGGATGGCAAAGGTGCAGTGCACTTCAGCGCACGCCGCCTGTGCATGTCATTCCCTGAAACGCTGCCCCAGAACCTTCGAGAGGTCGGTGATGCATCTGCCGCTGTGCCATAGCCAGTGTCTCTTTCTTAGAGACCGGCGCCGCTTCGTTCGCGCCTCAGGTTCATGCAGAGAAGGCCCGCACCACAATAGACTCTTGCTACCGCCACACCAAGACACCCGAATAGACAACCGAGGAGAAGCAATTGTCTGCACGTAAATCATACGCCTGAAAACACACAGATATGAATACAATCGACGTGCAAAAGGCCTTTCTACACGTATCCAGTATCCATGTACTAAGCTATTGGACCGTTGTTCGTGCTCTTGCTATGTGTTATGGGATGATCTGTGTGAAAAAGATACATGCATCAATCCCTTCGCTGACCATTGCGGCATGGTACATACATACATACATACCTACCTACCTACCTACCTACCTACCTACCTACATACATACATACATACATACAATAACAAAACATAACATAACATAACATAACATTTATCTGTGGATGTGTGTACCCAAATATACATATGTATGTGGTTTTGTTTACTAGTCGTGCATGTATATAATGTGTACATATATATATGTATATATATGTGTATGTATATGTGTGTGTGTACATGGGGGAATCTATTCGTAGAGAGAGAGAGAGAGTAAGTATTGTATGAATGCAAACAGAGAGAGCTAGAGACAGAGAGAGAGAGAGAGATAGATAGATAGATAGATAGATAGATAGACAGAGAGAGAGCGAGAGCGAGAGAGCGGGCGAGAGAGAGAGCGAGAGAAAGAGACAGAGAGAGAGAGAATCACGTGTGTGTGTGTGTATGTACGTATTTGCACGTCTCTGTGTATGTGTGTGCGTGTGTGTTTGTGTGTGTTGCGTCTGTCGAAGAATGTCAGTATTTCTGTCTGTTTGTCCGTCTGACCGCGTCTGACTGCTGTACATCTGCGCGTGCATGTGCGCACGTACAGCAGGCATTGGCAGAGAGAGAGAGAGAGAGAGAGCGAGAGAGCGAAGATATGCAAGAAGATAATTGACTAGTCATCACGACAGTCTTTGGCGATGATGACAACACAAAAGGCTCTTATGACGTCAGAGCGTTTAAAAACAGCCTGGCTTGCCAGAGGACATGTGATCGCTTGCCACAATCACCCATTCGCTGCGTTCCAATATGCACAGCCCACACCTGACTATGTCGCCTAAGCCTAAGCCTGAGGTTCCTGCCAAGATTTGTTGCCCATGGGTTCCACCCCTCACCACAAGAAGTTCTCAAGTCATGGCAAAAAAACTTCCAGGACTTTGGTGCCACTGCGGAAACATGCAGCAATCTTGCTGCTCACACTCGAAGGCACACATCCCTGCTCAGGGCCTGCTCTCGCGGAGTCTGCTGCGCTGAGCTCGGAGCTACCTGCACGGAGCCACCGAGCTTGAGCTTGATGTCAGGTCACCATAATAGCCATTGTTAAATTGCGATATCTGATGCCCGAAAAAAACTGCAGCTCGGAGACAAGACATGCTGCTGACATGTATGATATGTCAGTAGCTTGCAGTGATGCACATGCATGAGCATGCTAATATGTCCCGCAGACGGTACATTTTGCATGCAAGTTTTGGCAGAACACGTAGATCATGTCGTTAGCATCTTTGGCTGGCCGGCGTGTCTGGCCTGCGGGCTGCTCTGCATCGCAGGGCCCGCAGAGATCTGCGAACCAGGCAACTGCGGGACCTCGCCACTTTGGAGAGTAAACCCCACCTCATCGCTAGCCCGGCTTGCCCAAGCAACGTCTTTCGAAGTGTTGCTAACTTAAGCACACTCTCCATCGGCCGCAGAATTCTCAGAACAGGCCGACAGATTACCGAATTCATCAACATGTCTGGCCTGCTGGTTGCTCTGCACCGCTGGACGGGCAGACAACTGCGAAGCAGGCAACTGCGGGACCTCACCACTTTGGAGATTGTATGCCAACCTCATCTCTGGTCTAGTGCTTCAGCAACATCTTTCGCAAGATAACACTTCCGGCCGACCCATCAAACTTGAACTTCATGGCGCGCAGGGGATGTTCGCAGTGTCACGCGTTGTATGCGCATGGCACTTATACTTTTACAGTATCAGCATGACGTTTGCTGCCTGGCCTGTTGACTGCCACCTTCAGCAGCCAAGCCTGTCTGCGAAGCAAAGGGCTGCCAGGCCTGATTGACAACAACACAGTAG
>CAJNJA010000893.1:3263-18197 GCA_905231915.1 Symbiodinium necroappetens | reverse complement strand
TTAATTATGAGGGGGTGTATGGCGATGGTGATGGTGGCAGCTGTTCTTTGATGGTACTGATGAGAAGATGACGACGACAATGATGATGTTCAGCATGATGTGAAAGATGATCCGATTGTCGACTCGCGTCGCCGTCTCAACATCATGAACAGTATCACCGGCAGCAGGCACAACTGCGAACAAGTCCAACCAAAGCCTCAGCTGGGGGGGTGCACAGCCGACAACGAAACCACAGGGGCGGGGCGGGGAAGGGCACCACCACAGGCCCCACCCCATAGGGGCGCGGAGGGGGGGATACCATGGGGTGGGGGGGGAGTGGGGGTGTGGCAGCCCTGCATCATATATGTATATGTGTACCTATGTGCGTGCACGCACACATTCACGCAGTTACAGCACTGGACCACGTATGTATGCACGTATGTACGTATGTACGTATGCATGTATGTATGTATGTATGTATGTAGGTATGTATGTATGCTTGTGGTGTAAGCATATAATATGTACATTTACATGCACATGTTTATGTGTATGTATACGTAAATGTAGCTTCACGGCCTGCACAGTAGAATGCGAAAAGGTGAAGGACACACAGAGATCTTTGCAGAGGGACCAGTTACTGCTGGAAGCTTGGGTTGCCATCGTCCTTGCCAACAGGCTCCGCAATCTATCCCGTCCAGTCACCCACTAACAATTTCCCATCAGCCGCTTGCCCATCGCAGTTGAGATTGAGCTGGTCGACTCTGCTGGGTCCCAACCCTGGCTTCGCGTGACCTTCTGGAACGTCCAGAATCCAAAGGCCGAGGCGAAGCGGAATTATCCGACTGAAGAGGTCTTGGATATTGCTTTGGCCATGATGTCAATGAAGCGTAAAGCGATGTATATGCATATGCATAACATGGGTATGATTATGAACATGTACACATGTGTATGCTGCACACGTATAACGGTATGTGTATATGCTTCTAACCATGTGTCTATCTAGGTCTGCGCATACATGTATACGTATACACATAACCTTCAGAACTACACGGCCGAGATTTCTTGCTTTTAGTTTGATGACAATCCCGGATTCTCAGCTGCGAAATACTCGGATCCTTTACAAAGTAAGAAAAGCAGTCGTCATCATCAGCTTTGAGCTTCCGGCTCTAGGCTCTAGGCCCCACATCTCAGCAGGAAGCTCTAAATCCAGCTTCTGAACTACTGTTGATGATATAAATCCTGCATTACCAGTTTTTTCAAATTTTTCATATTATCAATATTGTTAATACTAGTAGTATTATTAATACTAAGAATATTATGTATACTATTAATATTATTAAGTGCTCCTCAGACTGAGGCCTGGACTTTGGGAAGCCCTCTGCCATCAGAGCGTAGTCCGAGATGTGAGGCAACTGCGAAGCGCTTGTGCTCGGTTTTAAGCTTTTTACACCGAAAGACTTGGGGCCCCCCCGGATTTCCCAAGAAAAGGGCTGAACCAGAGACTTGGCAGTTCAAGGTGCCAGGTTCTCGGATTTGAGGTGCTTCTTCCGCGCTGGATGCAATAATATTCAATGTCTTTCTAGACCCTAAGCCTTGAACCCTAGCGAGATCTGCTACTAGTAATCCTCCTGTCGGGTTGTCAGACGCGAAGGCCATTGATAAGTGTGCCACAAATGCATCATATCATTGCAGTAGCTACTCCTGTTACTCTTGTATCTTGTATACTTATTCTAACCATAAACACTAGTCACTACTCTAAGTGTTGCGATTCTCCTAGTTAGTTTTCACGAACGCGATCATTCGTCTGTTGGTGATACGTATGAAAAATTTATCCTTACTACAACTCTTGCATTTACCATTATGTTTATCAGCCGTCGTAGTAGTAGCAGCATGTACAAACATCTCTGTAGTTGCTTCGATTAGTGGCGGAAACTTGCAGCTCGAGTCGCCCAACTCTTATGAAAAATCGGTGGATTTTCGGGCTTGTAACAGGTTTCAAGTCTTTTTGTTGACACCTCTTTTCCTTGCGCATGGGTATGGGGTCGGAATGCCAGCGTGGCTGAGGCGGGTGTGCGGGAGACCGAGGCCGAGGAGCTTCCTACACCACCATTCTCGTACTACTAATAGTAATAATAGTAACAATAGTAATAATAGTAATAATGGCCATAATAGTAATAATGGTAATAATAGTAATAATAGTAATCGTAGTAATAGTAGTAATGGTAGTAATAATAGCAATAATGGTAATAGAAGTAATAAAAGCAATAATAGCTGCTCAGTCTACCAAACACTGGGCCCATTGGAGTGCCTTGGTAGCCCGAGTCGCCCACTCATCACATGCACACATCAATAGGATGATCAGGGACTCCGGACGATAGCTACCATGACACAGTGGTTCTGCAGGAAGAGTTCGACAGTCATCTGTCGCAAAGCTGGGCAATCAGCCGGAAGAAAAGACAAACAACGACAAATCACTTCCGTGCAGTACACCTGCAGGCTTCGGCAAGCCTGCTACGCAGCTGACGTAGCTGTCCATCTACAGAACCAAATGTTGCGCGACTCCCTGATAAAATTCAAGACGGTTCCAAAAAAGGAAGCCCTCCATGCCAACACAAAGGCTGCGGCTTAGCGCCACCTGTGATTTCTCATGGAGCAAGACTATACAAGTCCAGAGCAACCGAGTCAGAACCCCTTGCGGTTTTGCATGAACTTCCTTCGAGCTAAAATCAGATAAAAGCATATTCTGAGCTGTTGGATAGTGTTTTGCGTCGAAGTAAGCTCGCCACGATTGGCTCAGAAATCGTCACCTCGAGACACGATCTCCTTGCACGTCGGCCGCAGCAGAATGGTGTGCTCCATCTGCGTGACGTAGGAGCCCTTGGCATCGCATAGGGGCGGATATGGCTGGACAATGTCGTTGTCCACGAGATTCTTCAAGGCCATCAAGTGACGGGTCTGGCCCAGGTCATCCAACCATCGTCGGCAGAAACCTAAGGTCCCAAAATTCTGCTCGATCGTATGCAGCAGGGCCTTTGAGCTCTTCACACGCAAGGGCACATGTTGCGCATCGAAGATCTTCATGAAGTGGGAGCACTCGAGATCCTCCACTACATAGCCTTTGCCATTGGAGGCAAAAGTTTCAATGGCGTAGAACTCTCCCTCCTCCATGAAGGAAGACTCTTGGTTCTTGACAATGGGTACCGACTTGCAGCCGTGGATCCGATACGCTTCAATGGAGTGGCCATTAAGGTTCCGGACCGCCTTGATGGGCCAGGTCTTGCCATTCCTGGGGTTCTTGTTAAGGGACGTAAAGCAAAACGCCATAATCAATAGGGATCTATTGTAAATACAGGAGTTTCATTATTGTGGGTAACTTGTATTCAACCCCTTAACAACAACCCAGATTCAGCTCGATCTCGTAGGACTCGATCGTCTCCTGGATGGCGGCTCCGATGTCTTGGAAGCGCGCATCGATGCCCGCTTCCTTAACCTGGGTTCTTGTTAAGGGACTTACTTTAAGTTGCCATAAGAAAGAAACCCGATTATTTACAATAGATCCCTATTCTGGTAACTTGAACTTAAATCCCTTAACAAGAACCCAGTGACTCCAGTGTTGGTACCTGCCTGACTTGCCTCAATGATGGGGTCATACCTCTCATTGAAGGCCATGGTAAAGGCGCAGTCGACAATACGACCACCGACTTGAACACCAAAGTCCAACTTGCAGACGTCATCGTACTGCAAGACGGTTTCGTCCCCATAGTTCGGAGTGTAGTGGGCAGCCACCCAGTTGAGTGAGCAACCCGTTGGGAAGCCCCAGCCTGCTTCCAGGCCGTTCGCTACCACCAACTCGTGGGTTTTTCTCTCCAGGCGCTGGCAGATCTCCGTCATCTTCAGCCCTGGCTTCACGAAGCTCTGCACGTACTTCCTGACCTGGCGATGGACCTCTCCGGCTTTGCGGATCTTCTCGTAGTCGTAGGACGCGAGCCGCTCCATCTCACGCTTCTCAGCGGATGTCGTCCGGAAGGCGTTCGATCCGACGTACTCGACACATTCCCCGAGAGGAAACTGACTGTCAGGATACTGCTCGCTGACGGGAATGTCGAAGGCTGGGCTTTGCCGCGATGTGGGCACCGCAGCCCAGTTTCGGACCCGGCGGAGGGCGGTATTGTCCTGCTCGGGGATGTTGAAAACCTTTGCCCCACCTCCTCCGGCCTTCTTCTTCTTCTTTTTCTTCTTCTTGTCTCCCGTGGCGTCTGCTACATCCGCCTTGTCCTCCTCATCGCTTTCTTGCGCAGCATTGGGTGATTCTGCACTTGCCGGCACAGCTTCTTCATCCTGCGCTGCATGCCCTGCTGCGGGGTCCTTCTTCTTCTTATTCCTCTTTTTCTTCTTGGCTGCGGCAGCGCCTTCTGCCGCCTCGACCTCTTCCTCTTGCTTTTCCTCGGGATCTGGATCCACCATGCTCTCTGCGAAAACCACGCGGAACCAGCTGCACTGTTCAAAGCGCTCCGAGCAAAAGACTTCTGCTTGAGCCAAGGGTTTTGGGGCTTCGGTCTACTTCGGTGGCTTCAGCGGCGACCACACGGAGCAGATTGCATGACAGCTGCAGCAAAAGAACTTTTCAGGAGGCGACGAGTAGCTGCTGTGAGCATCGACTGCTGAGCAAAGTTTTCTGTACCCCCACTATTCGGTGAACAGCACAGAGACAATGTCTCTGTGCTGTATGTCATACAGAGACACGAAGAGCCGGCTTTGAAGCAGACTCCAACTACGGGGAGCGGAACTTCCAAAACCCCAGTCATCCGAAGGGTGACTTCAGGCCTCCTCGTGTTCGGCACGAGCAGCACGCCCTTGTGTCCAGATCCACCGGATCACAGCGAAGAAGACAAAGACCTCACTGGACCAAGGGGCGCAGAACCATGGAGTTGCGCGAGCTGGCTTTCCCTGGCCCTGAGGCAAAGTAATATGACAACTGTAGGACAGAGGTACATACTAAATGCATATTAAACTCTTGCTACTGATAGTGCAACTGATACGAACCGCTGATACTCTGATGAAAAATCGGGCAGCTCTCGCCGATGCACACTCAGAGCCCATGGAATCTATGTCTAAGCCCAGCTGGGGACAACAGCGACACGACAGAAGTAGGGATCATCATCATTGTCCGCATCATCACAATCACCGTAATGAATAACATCATCCTTATCACCCTGCATCGCCCTCGTCATCATCACATCATCAGACCAGAAGCAAACCATCATCATGATGACAGTACGAAGAGCTACCAACAACATCATCACCGTCATGGCCACCAGTATCCGCATCACCATCTCCATCACGGTCTTCTGCTTCTCCGTCAGCATTACTGTGAGCATGACATCGTGACCACCATCACCACCACCGCCGCATCATTGTTCTGAACCGGAAGCCTTCTGCCACCACAGCTACAGCGTGAAATCCTCAGCTGCAGAGGAGGTCACTTGTCGTAGTCCGCGCGCCAACATCCCTGTACTGAAGCCCACATACACTCCCAAAGCCAACCGGGCACAACCCCACCAAAGCCACAAACAGACAGCCGGCTCTCCGAGACTGCAGCAAAGACCATGACAGCATGGAGCTTCTGGGCGAGGCCTTCAGCTTGGCTTATGCCTGTTTGTATACACAAATTATATGTATATATATATACATGTTACATATATGTATATACGAACAGAGTATTATATAGGATAATATGAAATAGTATGGCATAACAGAACATGATAGAATGTAGTGTAATATGATATAACATGATAAAATATAAAAAAGAACTGTTGTAAAATATAGTATACTGTATTACAATTTAATGTAATCTGGTATCGTATGATATATAATAAAGTATAATACGATACAACATATCACAGTATAAAATAACATGCAATGCAGTGGGAGATTTTGCAGTGCGCTATTCATAAACAAACTATAAAATACATCAAAATGTATCACAATATTATATGGCATGATAAGTACAGCATAATATATCACGGCTCAATACTATATAACCTAATGTAATAGAATACAACGTAATATAATACAACAAAATCTAAGATGACATGATGTGATGTAGTACAACAATCTACAGTATGATACAGCAGAACAAAGCATAATACAATCCAATATTGTATAATATAAAATATGGACCAGGCAGGGTATCTATGCAGCAAATATCCCGCAACTCTCAGCCTATTCCAAACCTTTTGACCTAATGCTCGAGCCTCAAGCTCGGCAATCCCCGGGGCTGGAATCCTTTGGATACATGAACATATACTCATGTAATATGGCTGCGCACATGCATAGGGATGATGCTCATCATACATACAAAAACCACTGTAGCAAACTTCGCGCATCACCATGGCCATAATTGTTCGCAATAGTAGCATTTGCTGTTACAGAAACAGCTGTCATGCATACATGATGTATGCATCTATGCATACATACATACATACACACATGCGTACGTACGTCCATGCATACATACATACATACATACATACATACATGCGTACATGCATACATGCATACATGCATACATACACATGCACACACATACATGCATGCTGCGGGTCACGATATTTAGCAAAAACTTCCTGCACACAGTCGAATTCGATTCAGATGCTGCAACCCTCTCCGACAGCCGCATGCAGGAAGATGGATAAGATCTCATCACCGCGCATTGACCCATACGGTATGATGTGGGTGCTTGTTTCTCGCATTCCACGGACCAAGATTTGTCGGCAGCCAAACCAGAAAACCTATCGGACATGAACTCCATTTCCTGTGGCTTTGATGCTTTAGCCAAGCGATCGAAGAGTCCATCACAAGCCTTGCGGCGATGAGAAGAGCCGAGGTCGCAGCCAAGCTGTTCTGGTCGTATGAGTCGAGGTGAGGATGCGCTTTCTTTGGTCAGGTTAGGCAAGAAGTAGCCTGGCAAGTAAGCTCGTTGTGCCAGTGTTGGTGAAAGTATTTGTGCAGGCGCCGGCACGACAAGCATTGCAGGCGCCTATCAGTGACAGCACAGTCAAGAAGAAACCTCAGGCCAGGCTACCGACGTTTGACAGACTTCGGCTGCCAAAAAATCACATGAACATCACACAAGCAGCGGCGGGAAGCATGGCAAGACACAGGCCGCGAGGAGGCATGCCGCAGGAAAAAACGGAGAAAGAGAGAGAGAGAGAGAGAGAGCGAGAGAGAGACAGAGAGAGAGTGCAACGCGTTCAAGCGATCATGTGGCAGCGTGACATTGTGCAGGGCTCCCATCTGAGATCCGAGCTGAGTAGCGCCTTCAGCCATGCGGAAGACATCAATGCTGAAAAGCAACACGAAGCAGAAGTTGCATGCTGGGCGTTGTCAAACTACTAAACTGTAGATTCTGTAGACCACCCAGGCAGAATGCCCTCCCTCAGGGCCCTAGAGCTGCGATCCCTGGCATCAGTTGCCTTATGCTTGTTCGGTTGAAGATTCCCTCCTATCCCAGCGATCCACCGTGGCACGAGAATCCTGAGACCCTGGGCACGGCCTGGAATGCCAGGTGTCGGAAGTAGAGAGCCGGGGCAAGACCCGAAATGTTCTCCCTGGCAGGAGAAGAGTTTCGCGCTTCCGGAACAGGACAATTATATAAACCCCTGAGCCTCTGCATGTTGGTGGCAAGCAAGGGGTAAAACCTTGAAGTCAGCTGCAGCATCAAGTCGGGCAGAATTGGCAAAGGAAACTTCTTTATCCCTCATGGCCGGGGTTCCAGCACATTACCCGGCACGGAGTAGTTGTGGACCTTTGCCCGTCTCCGATGTTGCAGACAATGTTCGAGGGCGCCTGCGACCATAGGAACGCTGTGTGCTCGGAGCTTCGGGCTTAAGCTGCGGTCCATTGCGGAGTCTACAGTGTATACATGCACTCTCACAGACTCTCACAGACTCTCCGCAAGCTCTAAGCAAGAAACATATACTGCAGGCTGAAGGAGATTCACGAATCAACACCATCCCAACCGCTGAAAGCCATCCCGAATCTCAGACCCCAAAAACTTACCGCTCTGCCTGGGCTGCGGGCCGAGACCAGGCTCAAGCAGAGAAATCTGCGGAAGGCGGATGTGGTCCCATGCTGGGGTGTGTGATCGGTTTGATGCGACCCTCGGCTGCATGTGCTGCAACTACCGCAATGCTTCTCAATGGTTCTTGCCTTAGCGCTACTGCAAGTTCAAGCTGGGTCAGTTGACGATCGAAGCCCCCGCCAAATCTGAACCTCCCGCCACTGCGCCACAAGCACACAGCCCACCTCAGCAGCGTCAGCACAGCGAAGACCATCGTGAAGAGGAGCAGGCCGGCGAAGATGAAGACTGCAGAATAGGGATGGATAGCATGCTTCACTTCACAGTCCTGTAATACATCTTAGATGATTGAACTAGTCATGTGGCTAGCATAAACATGTCAGGAAGTATCGAACCTGTAGGACTTCTGACAGTTTCCTGGTTGCGGGGTCCGACTGTTCTTCACGGTTGCAGTGATCTCCATCCGCCAGCTACTCTTGGATGCAGCTGCACTTGCAACAAGATCGACTGGCTAGGGCCCCTGGCTGAACACAGAGACGCACTGCTTCTCATCTTCGCTGCCGAGGCTGCCAAGCAGACTGCCGATTGCATCGTCCGGGCCCAGGAGGAGGCGCGTAAGCGGAAACATGCACTCCTCCAGGAGGAGAAAACCCGGCCAGAATCGAATGAACTAAAATGCTTCGAAACATGCTGTTACATTCGTGTGCATGCACCTCTTTGCTCATGTTGATATGTGTGTGGGATGCTTATGGTTATGCTTCATCCATAGGTAGCTTGCCCCATTTAGAGGGCCGTCTTCAGGACTCGGTCCACCAGATATGACACCAGCGTGGAACAGAGGAAGTGCGACTGCTTTCGCAGGCCGGTCCTGACAGCCATCCTCTTTGCTGCAGGTGTCACACCCCGCCACGGCACAGGCATGACAGACCTGCTCAACTACAAGTTTTCGCCAGCTATGCGGCCTTTCTCACCCGTTCCATGCAATGGGCTGAAGCAAAACGCGCGACCGGAGACCTTTATGCTCATCACAGGCTACAGCGCGATGCGCTTCATTACCTTGCTTGTTGCTCGTAGTCCTCAAGACTTGCTTCACTAAACGCGTAAATGTGAGACTCACAGAGCACCAATGCGTATCAAGATAGGTGGCCTGGAAGTTGTCCGCATACGTGGTCATAGGGCGGTTCTGCAGCATCTCTTGATAGACTCTTGTCAATTATATGATGTGAACGCACAGAAGCATCACGAAGATAAGCTGCTAAGGGCAATGCGACTGTACAATTTGTGGCGCTGGAAGCCAAATTTCCGATGAAATACCTTGGCGACCGGAGCAACAATCAGTTGTCGACTTCAAACCCTAAACCCTATCAAACCCACACCGAAAAACAGTCAGAAAACGAGGCCACCACCGTTTGCCATTCACATGCTCGCATGGGTTCCGCCCTGTCCACGCTGTCAGAGGAACCGGCTCCATGGCATCATGCAGCGATACGCCCCCTACTTGTCAGGAAAGCTTTGAGGCATGTAGGAATCTGCTCATGCTCTGAAGTTTTGTGATGGCAGCGCACGGAGAAGTTGTAGTCGTAGTAGCACTTGGTACTGTGTGCTGATAGTCTCCGATTTACATCGTTCGTCGGCGACGTCCCGCTGCAGGGGCTGATCCTCGCGGTAGTTAGCCTTGAGGGTCTACGTAGGGAGTCTCGGGAGGCCAGGCCAGGGAAGCATGGGATGGAGTAGAAGTTGGGGGTTGCTGGCTGAAAAAGCAGCTCCTCACGGTTCCATGTTTAAACCTTATATACATATATATATATATATGTATTTATTTATATTGTTTACTTATTTATTTATTTAAATTACTATATTATATTTTTTAATCCACTTCACGGTTTGTGTATCGGCATTTTCTTTGGGCCTAAGTGTCAGCGGCTTGAGGCAGCGAAGCACAGAATACTTACTGGCGGTTACGGTGCTCCACAATTCAATTAGAACGGTGTCCTATACTCGGTCTGGGAGGACGTTGAGAACACTGGCTTCCACGATCCACTTTTCCATGAGCTCACGTCTGCAGGTCATCATCACGTCTCGGATGCTTCTCAACTGCTGGCCTGCGGAATAGGCGTGGCGGGATTCTCGCCAATGTTCAATGCCTTCAAACACTATCCACAATCTGAACACAGCATACACAGCAACCCGCTCACTACCAGTATCCTGACTATGGTTGAGCTGGTTCGCTACAGTTTCTGGGCCTTGTTGAACGAATCAAGCTCTCTAACCAAACCCAGAAAGCCAAAGATAGTCATCAGGATAGTAACAGTAAGAAGAATAGGTCGCCTCAGTCATACGAAACGTGAAAGGATAAACGTCCTAAAAGCAATAGAGCGTAGTACTGCAGGCGGTAACAATGCAGTGTTGCTCTCATGGAATGTACCAATACATGCATTCAGCAGCACTCCACCCAGAACATGCGCCACAGTAGTGTTGCGGCAACGTGGGGTGCCAAAAACAAAAAATGTGGGAATCTGGCAGGAACACGATTTTTGGTCGCCCTCGAAGCAAGCACGGCAATGCAATGGGAGCGCGATTTCGGGAGGCGCAAGCAGCGGGACTGAAGCGGGAACACAATGCATCTCGCCAAACATATGCACGGCAATGTGGCCAGAGCTTGAGGCAAATTCCTTGGGGAAAAATCCAAACATATCCAGACCGCCAACCTGCGGGAACCTAAAACCCTCAACTGCTGCCAGCACGAGGATAGCACAAAAACGGAAATATGACGGCACTACCTAGAGCGTATGCTTTGCTACCCCATGAATGGGCCTAGAGCTGCAGCCGTGCAACCAACGGTTCTGAAGCCGTACCCAGATCTCACAATTGGTGTTCAGGCCAGTATAATTCTGACGATCTTGCCACACAGCTGCCTTTCTGCCGTTGCACCTGGAATTACTGGGAAGTGCACCCACACGATCATTACCCCGAACAATGTAGTGTAATCTCTACATCCGGAGCCGTTGAGGACTTTGGCACCGCAGCGTTCCTAAGCCCTGCATGCCCTGAACGGTTGCAGGTTCATGGCACTGCGAATCATGCTATTACACTCAGGACGAGAGCCCTGAAGTGCTGCATTGCATGATTATCGCATTCTGTTTACAAAACCACAAGCCACTCATCCCCTCTGAAGCAGGCCTCCTTCTTCTTCTGCTCATCAAAGCGCTTCTGCGCCTCTGCTAGCCGCTCTAGCCCTCATACTACAGCAAGCAGCATACAGTAGATTCACTAGATTAGATGCGGTCGATTACATGACAAACCTTTGCGTACGCAAAGATTCATGTTTGATGTATGTGCAACACTATGGGTGTACACACATTCACACACACACACACACACATATATATATATATATGTACAGTTATATACACGAAAAATATGGTATAATGGGGGGCAGTGCTTGGGGTTCGGCGGGCCTCAATCTACAGACCATAATCCTTGTGGCTGGGATGCACGATCAAACAGGCAGGAGCAGCTGATAGCAGTTGCTAACTGCAAGCAAACAGCTCACCACCGTGGGCTTCTCACACCTTGAAACTGTGCCTGATCGCACGGAAAGAGGCTGAATTCATTGTATGGGCTACACTCACAAGATGCTAGGAAACCCCAGCCACATAAAGCAAACAAAGACCGCAGAAAGGCCTCTTTCTGGGCGTTCAGGCGTTCCTCCTTCTCCTGAGCAGGGTTTACCGTCTCTCAGCTGCTTATAATTGGATCCTCTCTTTGAGATGCCACATAATAAGCCCATGATAATTGTTTATTCTTTCATGGCCAGATGCCTCTGGGCTCACTGTGGCCTAATTAGACTTGTTGGCCATCCCCCAGAACATCTTCTCCCAAGGCCCTGTGCCATGACGACTGGTGTCGCTGTGCAACAAACATGATGAGCAACCCTGGGTTTCAAAAGTGCCCTTACAACCCCGCCTGAGAAAGGCCACAGTCAACTTCCACGTATCTGTATGTATGCATGTATGCATGTATGCATGTATGCATGTATGTATGTATGCATGTATGCGTGCATGCATGCATGCATGCATGGATGCATGCATGCATGCATGGATGTATGTACAACGACACCGCATCGGCACCCGCCTCCGGTGTGCACTTCATACCACGCTTAGCGAAGGCCTCGTGGGCACAAGGCAAGCCCGCGGGCCATGCGGAAGTGGGTGTAAAGCTTCGGCTTCCTTCAAGACTGTCCCAACAAGTATGCACGGCTACGAAGGCGCATGTGCCCATGTCGAGAAAGTAGTTCCCGGACTGGGAGCACTGACCCCGGGAACGTGAGGGTTCAAGGGGTCTAGGCCGCGGACAGGGCCTGCATTATCAAGACGGTACCATACAGTTCCAGTAACTCGGGCAGGGTGTGCAGCTCGAGCGTGTCTAGTGAGGTCGAGGATGTCGGCAGCTTGCGCATGAAATCACGCAGCAGGCAAAACTCGGCACCACATGCTACAGTATGTACGCGGAACTTGCAACCATCTCTACACCTGGTCTCCCTCAATCCCCAAAATGTCAGCATTGTTCGAGCTGAAACGAAGGCTGTGCGTTCACGGCCAAACAGCATCTGTTCGACCAGGACGTAGACATGGTTTATGTTCGGGCCAGTAACCTAGCACAGGCAGCATGCTTCAGAATCCCAAACCCTAAACCCTAAACACCTAAACCCCGAAACCCTTAACCCTCCCATGAAAACGGCAAGCCAAGGAGTCTCTCGAACATCAAACGACGCAAAGCTCTGGGAATCCCTTCTTCGCGGAACCACAAGCCCTTGTTGTTAGTTCCGTTGTAGCAACCTGCTATTGAGTAATTACTGTGCTGTAATATAAATTTGTAATGGTTCAATATAGTGACCCTGAAAGTACTATAATACTCTAGTGTACGCGGGTGTCCGGGTTCCATGCCTGGTTGCGCACGAAGCGGCAGTTCCTGAGCTGGGGGGGAAGGCTTGCAGTCTAAGGTTGTGGCACTACTAGCGGCACTACCTAACAAATATTATAGGGTGGTAGTATGTACATATTATATAGAATATCATATATAATATACAATAAATAATATACACATAGGGGCCTCACTAGTTCGAACAAGGTTTGGGCGATACATTCTTGAATGACACGGAACCCATAGACGAGAATTGCTAGCTATTCCGGATTGTGTATTAGAGCTTGGCGACGTCGGGGGTACAGGGTAGAAACCTCTTAGCAGAGGACACTGGTTTTGAGGTTTCCAGCATATTTGGTTCCAGGGAGGATCCGTTTTGAGTTCCAGTTTAGGTAGCCTGCTCCGACAAGCCAGCCTATCTGCTTTGCCGGAGAGTCCAGCTTAAGATGTATTGTAAATAACTTGACCATCGTCCATCGGACCGCCAACAAACCGGACGAGCAAAGTCTGAAAATCCGGATTGGGCGCGATGACGTTGCACGGAATCAAGTTCTACTGTAGAGCAACCGTGAACTTCCAAAAGACCTGATCGTTTGACGAGCGGCATGCCGCGCATGGACATCTTGCGTGGTCGCCGGGTCTTCTTGATGCCGTTGCGGTGGTTCTGTGCTACGCGGATTGGCGAGGGCTCTTGAGGCGCAAGCCAACAGCTGGCACGGCCTTTCAACACCGAGCACACGAAACACAACTAGGTCAACACTACTTCGGTACCAGGCCGTCTGACATGAGCAAGTCCTTGTAGATCTGGTTGTGCCCGGTGTGGTTCCTGAGATTTATCGGAGAGACTGGGAGCCGGAACACCCGCTCGTCTATGTTTTATAGGGGCCTTGGCAATTAGACGGGGGTTTGGGGCATACTGTAGTGCAAGCATACATAATTAAGAACTCTAAGGACTAATGCTCGTAATGATTCAGGCTTCTGTGTTACGCGACGATCCAGGAAAGACCGACTCTAGACCCTTGAACCTTCAAGCAAGTGGGGGGGAGCTGCACCGGGGAGAAACCAAAGATCCCAATCAGAACTCTACAGACTTCATAGAACGCCGCCCCTTCAAAAACACGAAAAGAATTCCAAAGCCCAGGTGAGAGATTCATCTAACCGAGCATCTTTGACTTGGCCATGGCTAGAAGGAGCTGGGCTCAGTGCAGTATGCAGAATGCGGGAGCTTGAGCCTATTTTGGCAAAGGGCCGGTGCAAATCGAACCTCGGCTTATGAGCCGAAGTTCCATTCTCTGGACCGCCAGAAACGCGCAGCCTATTCTTTGTTGCGATCAAGCACGAGGTGGTCGCAGTCAAGTTGAGCTAAACGTGCTTCAACTGCTCCACGATTTGTCTAGTCTAATGCACACGAAAGGCGTTGCTTCTTACCACTGGGCTTGGCGCTTGGTGCTCTGATGCTCACTACCTGCGCCCTCGCTTGCCGCTCGGACTTCTGGACCTCACTGGACACACTTTGCAGGACTACTCATACCCTATCTCGCAGCTGAGTTTTGACATCTCAGAATCTCAACAGGGAGGCCACCCTCTTGTGCACTGTGCAGGCTCTCCCTTGCATGGAAGTGCCCGCAACCCCGGGCCAGTGACTTCATGAACAGGCTCGGTGAAGAAAGCGGCATCTGCATTCATGCATCAATACTTACTTTCTCAAGCTGAGAACATTGAAACCGGCACTTCATCTTTGAGTGTCTGGCTCCGACCTACCACGAGACTCATCACGGGAGTCGTCGCGCGAGCGCGAGCGCGACTCGTCCGAGGGAGGTTTCGGCTTCCTCGGCTAAATGGTTGCACGTCGAAGAGATTTTGCAACTGCACCTACACTGACACATGTACATATGGTCTTGCACTATCACTTTCTTTCTTTCTGCCGGGCGTAGGGGTCGGTTGTCCCGACC
>CAJNJA010000892.1:21697-46013 GCA_905231915.1 Symbiodinium necroappetens | reverse complement strand
TCTATGTTTTTTAAGTAATTTTCTTTATTTATTATTATTTACATATATATATATATATATTTTTTTTTTTGGGGGGGGGGTTGTGGCTTTTGGGGGTTTAGGGCTTTGGGGATTTAGGGGCTCAGGGTTTAGGGTGTAGAGGGGTTTGGGGTTTAGGGTTTAGGATTGGGCGGGTTCGGGGTTTAGGGTCTGCACGGGTTTGGGGTTTAAGGCTGAGGCGGTTTAGGGTTTAGGGTTTAGGGCTTTAGTGGTTTAGGGGTTTAGTGTTTTAGGTTTAGGGGTAATGCGGCTAATGTTTAGTGAGTTTAATGTTCAGGATTTTTGATTCAGGTGTTGGGGTCTTTGGTATTGATGAAGTCCGAAGCTCCTACACTGCTCAAGCTCTGCGCATGACCTGACATGTCGCAGGTACGGCCTTAGCATCCTGGATGTCGAAGACATGCACCGCCTTTTCTCTACCTTTTCCATCACCACGGATGCGGCGGCCTCGGTCATATTCGGGAGATTTCCGAGGAATATGTTTCAAGCCTATCCCGTTTTGGTCACTGCAGTTCGTCTCAAGTAAGCTCTTGGAGATGCTGGTGTAAAAAAGGGTAGGATCTATGAGGTATCGTAACCTACCAGATCCTACTCTTCGGTAGGGGGCCCCTAAAAGTTCCACAGCAGGTCTCCAATGGGAGCCTGCAAAAAAAGGAAGGCTTTGGTAGCTTAAGGTAGTGCCGTTGCAGCGATTTTTGACGTTGCGTGTTGCAAAGGCTTGCCGTTGCTGACTTGCTGAAGACTGCCTGTAGTCCCGCTTTGTTGCGAGATGTGTGTAGCTGAGAGCAGCTCGTCTTACGAGTCAACTAGATAGTGCTGGAAAATTATAAGCCCTAAGCTCTGAACCCTAAGCCCGAATCCGACTGCTAGATCTCAAGCACCTGTGACGTGCGAATGATACCTCGTTCTTGAGCTGGCCATGATATCTGCAGAATGTGTTCAAAAGCCGTAACCCTGCAGCAGAGACCTTAGACCACCAAGTCCGGACTCCTCCAAAAGCCACACCGACAAAGCCAACGAGACGCAACCCCATCCCCAGAAGAACAGCTACGTAAAGAATGGATTTCTCTGGCTATGCAGGAACAACAGCCGGCCACGGTGGTAACGAGCTTCTAGGGCTCGAAACCCCCAACCCAACAAACCCTGAACCCAAATCCTGAACCTTAGGAGCCTAATTTAGGGTTTAGGCTTTAGCAGCAAGCCCTAAGCCGTAAGGCCCCTAGGCCTAAGCAACGTAGACCTTGCACTCGCACCCCTGAGGAGGGTGTACTTATCCGCGAGTCCCAGCCCGGGCACTCAGGTCAGACAGTGTCCGACAACTAATACCCTAACCCTCCACGTACCTACTATAGAGGGTACTAGAGCCCCTAGAGCCCTATATAGTAGGTACCTGGAGGCTAAGGGATAGGCTTCATACGGTTCCTTTAAAAGTTTGCTTTAAACCGGGTTGTAGAAAGCGCCCTATACTATACGGGATTCGGAGGTTATGGTGGCCTTACGTGAGAATTAGAACAAGGATCCTGGTATATATTCTTTTGAGTTCAGGGTCGAGGATGAGGCTTCGGCTTGGGCTTGTGGTTTAGAGTTTCGGTTTCGGGGCTTAGGATTTGCTTGAACAGGGGTTTGTTCTAGGGTTTGGGTATTGTTCGACGTAGGAGTGTGAGTTGATGGCTTTGTGTTTTTGAGGGCTTTCATGGTTTACTTAGTTTACTTATTCATGTGGATCCTATATTCCAGGGTTGAGGCTTTGGTATGTAAGGTTTAGGGTGCCGGCCAATCATGGGCACGGTGGTGCAAGAGTCCAAACCACACTCTGAAGCCGTAAGTAGCGTCTTTCAGTCATGGGTGCCCACAGAACCGGACCTTCTCAACCCCAAACGTAAACCCTAGACCAGAAAATCCAGAAGCTCGCTCCCTTACAAAGCAACCCATGCCCTATTAAAGGCCGAAAGTCTTAAAAGCGTAAGCCGGAACACTCCCAGGTTCGTTTTATAACTTTAGTACAATGGCCCCAAAACCCTATTCTAATTATCCAGGCCCCTATAACCCTATACATCACCCTAAATTTCTACGATTCCCAGGTTCGTCGGGATGCTGCTGAAGCTTTACGGCACGGACGACCTCAGCGAAGTGCCGCCATCGACTCAATGCCTGCATCTCTTCCCAAAGCCTAAACCCTCGAAGCCCAAAGGCCTTGTGGGTTTGGGGCTTTGGGTTTCTCCCTACCCTACCTGCAATGAAGGACTCTTCATCAGGGGTCCTACATTTTTTGTGGTTTCGGCGTTTCTTGGAGCTAGGGGCGTTTTGCCGGCTCGGTCTGAGCGCTTGTGGGTTTCAGAATAGGGCCGGAGGGCTTGCCGTGTGGTCGGGGGTTGTAGTCTTCGAGGGAGGCCGGGTTACAGTAAGGATTTTGCAGTACGGGCTGTTGCTTTTCAAGGGTCCAGTGTCCAAAGCAAGGATAGCACCTACAGCGGTTCCAGAGTGTTCATTTGTAAATACTTATCCATGATCCATGCAGTTGTGCGTGCAGGCGCCAGGCTCACAAGGAATAAGCTTCCCGGATCCACATATGCCTTCGGGAAGAGTACGTACATGATTAGAACCCCTGCCTTCGAAGCCAAAACTCACCCTAAACCGGAACATCCCGAAGCCTTTCACAGGAAGCCCTGACTCCCAATTCCTAAACCCGAAGCAATGCAGCCAAAAGCCCTGAAACCCCGAACCCCTGAACTTAACATGATGCCCAATTTGTTTCATACCCTAAAGTCCCTGAACCTTATAAGCTCTTAGAGAATCCCCGCGTCTTCCTGGGAGGCCCCAGCGCCTCCGATTCTTCTGGCAGCAGGCGGATCAGGAACTGGGGCACCAAATTGCCAAAAAGTTGAAGCCGCTCACAGAGTCTCCCCCCAAGTACAGTATACATATATATATATATATATGTATGCATGCATGCATGCATGCATGCATGCATGCATGCATGCATAGATGGATGGATGGATGGATGGATGTATGAATGTTATTTCTCTCTCTGTCTCACTGTCTCCCTTGCTGCATGTCTCACTTCAAAGAGCAAACTTAGATATAGCTATTACCCTCAGCTTATGAAATGTGATTGAACCATATGTGGGTTTTTGTTGCCTAAATGTTGGGTGCCTGTGGTTGCGGCTGAAGTCTAGGGTTAGCCGGTTTAATGTGTAAGGGTGGGTTTAAGATTAGAGCGAATCAGCCTGAGCTTTGGCTTATTATGCTAAAATCAGTCTACCATAGCCTTAAATATCCGCACTACTCAGGGCATGAAGGCTCCATCAAGCCTCAAACCCCAAAACTGGGGTAACTTGGCAGCCTAAGGAAGCAACTTCACGACAGACCATCGCGGGATCACCGGGGAGAGCAAGTGCCAAAGAACGAGCGACAGAAATCTAGAGTAGCTCAACCTGGAGCCCTGAAGAGCAAAAACACCGAGCAGACTGTAAGCCCCAATCACAACAAGAAGGAGCTAGAACCATGGACCCCTGAAAAGCAACCTCCGTATCTTCGGATGCTAAGCAGGAAGCAGTGAATATTATGAATCTCCCGATTTGGCTTACTGTTTTAGGTTTTCTGATGCAGGTGGCAGGGCTTATGCGAATGCTGCGAATGGATCATGTCGTTGTTGTTGCGACCTGATACAGGAGACCTCAGAGCGAGTCCTGATCCACAGACCCTAAACTCTTAGACTCTAAAACCCTAAAACCCTAAACCTAAACCTTCAGCCCCGAACCTGCAATCCGACACGAACCCGAAACCGATCCAATCAGTCCAGCAAGGACGGCAGTGGGTCGATTGACTTCGAGGACCTACCGCCCCGGTTTAGGTTGTAAGGTTTAGGGTCGTAAGGTTCAAGGTAGAGTTCAGGATTCAAGTTTGAGGGTTCAATGGGTAAGGTCTGCGGTGTAAGGTTCAAGGTTTAGGACTTAGAGGTTGAACTTTGCACAGAGTCTGGGAACTGATTGGCAGTTTGGTCCATTTGGTGTTGAGGGTAAGAGGTTTTGCGATGTTCTGAGAATCGGTATCATTGCTTCGTGGCTTTGGGATTGTGTTTGGGGTATGAGGTTTGGGCATTCGAAATGAATTTTGCCGTCGAATCTAAGTGCCCGAATCATCTTTGCCGAAACGAAGTTGGATAGCTGGACCCCGGGCCCAGAACCCAATAGCCCAAACAGCCTGACGTAACATGTCTTCGGCTCCTTGGGCGAGTCCTCACAGAATCATAGGGGTTGAGTTTGAGGGGTGGAGGCGTCGAGACTGTAGGGTTGCAGCTCTGTACTCCTTTGGAGCATAGCACAGCGTGTAAGTGTATATAAGTGCGTCAGAGGCTTGAGTCAGCTTCGGGATTTCCGTTTCAACATCTGGGGTTAAGTTGCGGTCGCCTAGAAGCCTTCCCTCATGACTACATGCTTTTGCTGAAGCGATCGCCTTCTCTGCCTTCAGCCCGATGCCGTACGCTGCCTTCCGTGGCCGATGTAGAGATTTAGTTGTGTGTTTATGAAGTAAGTTCTTAGCAGAGATCTGTATAGCCTTGTAGATCCGCATTCCTCTGAAGGATGTTGTGCGCAGCTTCATCATGCGGGGATGGCAAGGCTGTGAGAAGTATTCGCGCAGTTTCGTTTCCCACTCTGACATGCCCGGGCCGGATATCTGACCGTGTTCCAAGCGAGTGGGATTCCGTTTTGGCGTGGCGCCTGTCACTGGCTGGCTGCTGTTGGGTGGCACTTGGAGGGCATGTCCGGCGTCGCTCTTCCAACCGCAGCCATCAACATGTGCATTGCTGCAGCTCCTGTCCTGGGATCCACCTTTTAGTGGACGGAGACTCGCATAGTCTGGAAGAGATGGCATATGCTTTGCGGAAACTGCAGTCCGGGGCCAGCACGGTGACAGGGACGCTCTTTGCAAGCCCTGATCGGATTCGAAACAACAAGTGGGCACGATTTCTTCGCGCCGAAGGTATTCTTTTCCATGGTGTCGAGAGAACAGCTGGCTACTGCGATCCGACTGATGAAGCCATCATTGGCCACATGCACAAGCTAGCATTCCTTCCAGATGTGACCTGCGTAGCGGTGTTGACATCCGACAGTGATTTCATACACAGCGCGAAGCAAATTCGCAATGCCGATGCAGGTGCAGAGATTCGGTTTTTAGTTCCGGAGCCGCACCGACTTACAATCATGCAGTACAGAGAAGCCGGATTCCAAGTCATAGCAGTTCCTCCTCCAGGTGAGCACCCAGGTTACAGAGTGCAAGCCTTCCTTTACAGTGATGGCACTGGCGCAGTTCATACATCCGAACCAATCCAGAAACTGCACACAGATAGCGAACGCGAGGCATTGACAGAGGTGTTAAGGCATCAGGAGACTGGAGGGACTCGGACTTCAATTTGATAACAGGCATCGTCAAGTACTGGTTCTCGAACTCTTTGGGAACACTCACTGTGTTCCCCAAACAAAGTGCAATCTTGCAAATGAGTGAGGCTGTGTCAAAGCATCGTTTGCAGTTGCAAGAGCCTGCTCCAACTCTAGCATATTTCTTCCCATTCGGAAAATCGTGCAGCAACAGAAAAAAGTCTCAAAGACTTGGTGGGGACATGGCCTGGAAAGTGTCCAGAAGTACTGGGCCATTTGTGCTGCATGATTCTGACGAGCTGACGATGACTGCCTTGCGGAAGCTTGGATATGTTGACGGAACATACAACTCGGATGTATCGGAGTCCATGCTAGTGTTTGCCAACGTGTCCCAGAACAAGCGGCTGCTGCGAAAGATAGGAAGTCTGCCGTGCGCCACAGATTCAGACCGTCAGCTGGATGCCAAACTCCGACAGGCCTTCCTTTCAAGCGCGACGTCCGGTCATTGGCAAGTGCCGCCCAGAGACACGCAAGTGCGGAATCTCCTTTTTCGTGACGGGTACCTTCCGGCCGAGACTGTCTCACAACCTGAGGTTCTGTCAGCAATGCAGCTCTACTCTCGTCGCCAAGGCTTGCCAGCTCGGCAAACCTATCTGGGAAACGTATGGCAGATAACCAAGCAGGTTACCTCTGCTGATCCTGACCGCCGTGAAGTTGTAGGAGGTCTCTGATGTTTCCTGTGGTGATCAGCCTGCCATGCTTGATTGCTTAAAGGCAGCTATCCTGCCCCAACTTTTATCCGTGCCAGGTGGTTTACAGTTCACGGGCTTAGGGTTTCGAAATTGGCTTCGACACGCACAGCGAAGAGTCTGCAAAGCAATCAGATGTTTTACGAAAGACTGTTTAGTCAGTCGTTTTTGTGCAGGGAAGTGGCCTTGTCTGTCGGGGTTCAGGAGGCTGGAACCCATATTAAAGCTGCCATCAACCAGACTATCACACAGTACACGTACCCTAAACGCAACAGCCCTAACCTCAATCCGCAGCTCGGCTTCCATCCCCCAAAAAGTGTCTTAATTACTGCGTGGCCCTAGTGTGCGAAGCTTGAGAAACTCTGCAAAGCACGTCGCTCAGACGTTGCCCCAGGTGTGAAGTCTCTTTAGGTTTGGGTAGCGCAGAATCAACTTTGCGGCCCCTTCCCAAGCCTCAGCATTACCTACTGGGACCCCAAGAAGGGTACTTACGTTTACTTACTTCTAAGATTCCAGTTGTTGGGTCCATGCCTCCCCCAGTAGGGTCTAAGCCGCAACTGTACCAAGCCCAACTGCGAAACACTTGGCAGATGCAGAGCTCCTTTTCGGAGGTCCCAACAAAGGGAAGGGTTTCGGGTTTAGGGGTTTATTGGGTTTAGGGCAACCACAAGACCGTAATCTTATTTTTTACCCCCCCAAAAGAGCACTAAACCCCAGACGCTGTGGAAGAGTTTTCGAGACCAAGTGGATGACACGATGCAACCCACCCTCAAACCTAACAGCTCGAAGCAGCAGATCGGAGTTCTGGTTTCTAGGAGGACCTCTTTAAACCTCTACAAGGCTCGTACCCTACACCCGAAACCCTAAACCTAACGCTAACGCTGCTAGAGGAGTTCATCATGTGGTACAACTGCTACTGCGAAGAGATCCTCAGTCGCCGGAAGATCCGTGGGGATCCCGGATGTTATTTCTTTTGCCGCTTGTTTTGGGTTTAGGATTTTGGGTTTGGGGTTTAGGGTTTGGGATTCTGGCGTTTTAGGGTAGTGCTTGTTATGCGATCAATCATGATTCGTGTTTGTTCATGGCTTGGGGGGGTGGTCAGGGTCTTTCGGCGCAGGTTAAAAGGTTCTTTGACCAAGCGATTAATCTTGCAGGCGTAGGGGGTTTAGGCTGTAGGGATTTGTGTTTTGGGGTTTAGTGACAGTTCAGGGCTCAGCGAGTCATGGATGTTTGGCTTTTCCAGTCTAAGGTGACTTCAATTCGGCTTAGGGTTTTCGGGCTCTCAGGTCTTGGTTGTTGAGTTTTGGATTTGGGCTAAGGGACCTGGCGCAGTTGAATCTACGCCTTGTGTATCTAGGGACTAAAGGAGAGACCCTTAAAGGGACCCTTGGGGTTATATAGGGGCTTTATGAGACTATATAAGGGGTATATAATGGTTATATAGGGTATTAGGATTACGGGTCCCTTCTAGGGGTCCCTCCTGTTGTCCCGTAAGTGTAGACTCCTAGACCTGGCTGTGCTATCAGGGCGCCGTCGCGAGTCAACCGAAGAGGACCCAGCTGTTCGGGACGCGACAGTGTCCTAGGTCCTAGGGGCCCATAGAGTATATACTTGCGCCCCAAAGCCACTGCAGAGGAGCGCCTTCAAGGTCAGTCTTTACTACATGGGCACATGCACCCGCCAGGTTGTGTGAGCCTTCGTAGCTGATACGTCCATGAGGTAGATGCGATTTTGTTTAGGACCATCTTTCTTATATGGAGGTGCCTCCTTCAACAGATTACCCCAAGTACCCATCTGAACCTGAGCCCTAAACCTGAACCCGAATCCCGAAATGCTCAATCTCGAACCCTTGGCTCTAGACCTGAGCCTTAAGAACTGTGCACCCCGGTGCCCTGACGCCCAAGGTTCGGGTCGCAATAGCTCGGTCTGG
This sequence comes from Symbiodinium necroappetens, assembly GCA_905231915.1. Lineage (NCBI taxonomy): Eukaryota > Dinophyceae > Suessiales > Symbiodiniaceae > Symbiodinium > Symbiodinium necroappetens. The sequence continues at coordinate 37,917 of CAJNJA010000892.1, read as the reverse complement.
GTTTGGGATTTGGGGCTTAGGGTTTATAGGGCTTAGGGTTTATAGGGATTTGGGATTTAGGGCTTTAGGGTTTAGGGTTTAGGGCTTTAGGGCTTTAGCGCTTGGGGTTTAGGGGTTTAGGGCTTTAGGGTTTAGGGTTTATGAGGCTTTGGGGTTTAGAGGTTACACGGCTTTCGGCTGTGTAGCAGGCTGCCGGCTGTCGGCCCTTGGTTACAAGCCCCTGACAATCAGAGACCCCGGAGACTCCAATATCCCTTAATTAAGGGAATATTCCTTGAATTCTAGTAGGATCCCTAATATGATGTAAGGAATATTCCTTAAATTCTAGTAGGATCCCTAATATGATTTAAGGTATATTCCTTAATTAAGGGATACGGATACTGGAGTCTCTAGGACAAGGAGCCCCAAACGAACATAACACAGGCGATCCCAAGGCTCTGGGGCAGAGAGGGTGTAAAGGCTTGGGGCGTTTACTATACTATACTAGAATAAAACTATACTATACAAAACTATAGCATACTATAAGATAGTATTATATAGTATAATAATATAGTAGCATAATATGCTATGGGGCTTTGGCGCTCTCAAATTTGAGGGTTTATGGGTGTTGGAATCGAAACTCCGAGGGGGCAGCCGTTCTTCAGGCGACCACCTCGCACTCAGGGTCTAGGCTTGAAGAGCTTGGGGGTTTAGGGTTTCGGGTTTGAGAAAACCCTAAACCCTAAATCCTCGGCCGCTTTAAGATTTGGGATTTCAGCTTAAAGTTACTGTGAGGGCGTCGGCCTTCGAAGGCTTCTAGCAGAGATTGCTCGCCTGTCCTCCGTCTAAAGATGTTATTTTTCAACTTGTTCCCCTTTTACGGTTTAGGTTTATCGGGTTCAGGGTTTAGGGTTTAGTCAAGTTTCATGTCAACCTGCAAAACAATCGTCCCGGCCAACGCACCCCCTGAATAATCCATCAAGTCTAATCCCTCTCTAAAGTCTTCCTGCGTTCTTGGGGCCAGGACGGCCGGTATGACCCGCCGAAGTAGGACGATGCGCCGGGGCACCTCAACTGAGCCTGCTAGGATGTGGGCTTGCAGTGGACGAATTGCACGAAGGGGTGTCTAGGGTTCTACAACTTCTGATGCTTCAATTTACCCTTGACGTTAATAAAATAGCCCAAAAAGCCAACGACCTGAACCCTGAGCCACCCAAGCCTAAACCCCAAAACCCTGCACCCTGCACCCCCCCAAACCAAAACCCCAAAGAGCTCAGACGTAGACTCATCATACAACCAGACCATGGGGCCCTTTAGATAGCGACAACGACCCGTGAACCTCAGCCTCAGGCCCTGAACCTTAACTGCTAAACCCTACCCGTAGGCCCCTAAGTAGTACCTTTTTATGGTTGCTTCATATTTAGAGTCCTATAATTAGGTAATCCCAAAAAAGGAATTACTTAGGGGCCTATGGGTAGCCACTAACTGTCACTAACCCTCAAACTTGGACCCTGATCCCTAAACCCTAATAACACTGCAAGCCCTCGCAATTGCACGTCTTGATTTCTTGAGATGCCACGTGGAGCTTCTCGAACCCGGGTGAGTCTGCGAGCTGACAATATTCCTGAGGGTTCCCTTTTGCAGTTACTCTATACCCTAGACCCTGAACCCTAAACCCTTATAAGACACGAATTGGTCCCTTTTTCATTTTAGGTCACCAATATAGCACGGCACCCTTATAAAAAGGGACCCTAAAAGGGACCCTAATTTAGAAAACTGCCCATATGTCCTCAATCTAATCTTGGTACTTTGCCCTAAACCCAAGAGCCGAAGCCTCTTTGGGATTTGGAGACTTAGAACTTTGGGTTCCGGATACGAGATGGGCCTAAGCCGCTACTTGAGCCGATGCTGAAGTCCTTATATTAAATGCTGGAAACTAAGGCGACTAATTCCCACACCCTAGACCAGGGTTGAGGGGCTACCTGTGGCCAAAAGACCTACCTTTTTAAGGAACTATATCTAGAAATCATAATGAGGAACCCCAACCAGGTCTTATAGGCTACAGACAGGGTTTATAGGGAAACCCTAAACCCTAAAGCCCAAAACCCTCAACCTGCTGAGACGGTGTGACGCCTCCAAGGTAACGCGACCCGAAGGGCTCTGTGGCCTGGGGGTATCAGGGTAAGGACTGAACGTGTAGGCTTTAGGGTTTAGGGCTTTAGGTTTTGGGGTTAGGCTGCCTTGAGATTTACAGCTAGCCATATGGGTTTACATCGTTATATGAGTAGGTTTCATGTAGTCTTATGCAAGGTGCAAAGAGGCACCCCTTTGCGCACCTCTATAACTCCGATTCTGGACCTACTACATACTGCTAGGTCAGTTGATCCCTAAAAGCAAAGCCTAAAGCCTGACACGACACAACGGCGGAGCTTGACTCAACGTGGACGCCTGGACTTCCCCTGCGGCGCCGCAGGAAGGAATCGGAATTCTTCCCAATGCTTTGTTGATCGCTGTTTTTTTCGAGTCTATGGCAAGATACCACAACCTTGTAGTTGCAGGGACACTATAAGCCTGTTTCGGGGTTTATACAGCATAAGTTGTTGTTCTTTAGGGTGAGGTCTGTTTTGAACACTTTGCCTTGTGGGAGCTTTGATTTCTCAGTCTCGTAAGGCTGAGAGGTTTAGGGTTGTAGCTTCCTGCATCCCTCTTGATCGAGATTCCTTGCTGAAAGCAGCAGCTGCATTTTAGTAGACTGTGCTGACGAAACCCTAAACCCTAAATCCTAAATCCTAAACCCTAAGCCTGGGGAATAGTTGAGGGGACCTTTGCTGCCGAAGCTCGACCAGCCCCTCTCCCGGACTCGTCCCGAAAACGTCACTGACTCAAGCCCGAACCCCCACCTCGGAACTACAGTATCCTAAGCCTTATACAATTGGGTTAAGGTAACTACCTTAACCCAAGAAACTACAGATTTTATCCTACAAGCCTTATATACTTGGGTTGAGGTAAATACATTATAACTCAATAAACTACATATTTTCAGGGCTCCTTCTTACGGTTTCCTTACACAAGTTCGAGACAGGTAGGTCTCATGACATCCCTAAAAACACCCCTAAAGCGCACAACCCTGCAGGTCCTGTAACAAGATAGTAGATAGTATATGTGTGTGTATATATATACGTACATACATACATACATACATACATACATACATACATACATATGTGTACACTGACTGTTTATGGTATAGGTAAATCCGCTGGCTTCCCTGCAGAGGTCTCCTCACAATTCCCATGCATGAGTTGGCCACTTCCGGCCGGAACTAACAGCAGCCCTCCCCTTTGCGGGTGTCAATATGGGGGTTTCTTAAAGCCATATTAGATCGAGTTTAGATGTTAGTGTGTTGTTTTGTCTTGCTTCGACCGGTGTGTGATTCTGTTGACGGGTTCGAGTTGGTGGTTATAGACCACAAAAGGCTAAGCCGCATCTTGGAAAGCAAGCTGATCCCCGACAAGGGGGGTAACGTTATTTGAATTGCGGGCGCCGCGACAGCAGCCCTGTGACAGTGAGAGCCATTACGCAAACACTGCGGTTGGAAACAAAGACGTGCAATGCTCAGGTTGTTGAACTAGGAGAATCGGATTCTGGCGGTAACAGTACACATTTTTACATTGTACCTGTACCTGCATAGACTCAGACTGACTTGGTTGCTGCATTGCTTAGTACTAACTCTGCTGTGGTGGCTTTACATCTCGCATTTGACCAACGAACTAAGTTTGCACGAGATTGCATTTTTTGTTTGCTATCGTGTGTGGGCGCGACCCTTAACCCTCACCCCCAAAACCGCCATGGGTGTACAGGGCACGAGTATGCCTCTGTATATGCCGAGGCTCACATGTTCCTGAACTGCATCCTGCGAATCCTGCACCTCATACCTCGAGTCCTAAGCCGGAATTCCTGAACTTTGGTGTTTAGGGCGAGGGCGGATGGCGTTTGGGTATAGATTTCCTGAGGGTACACTAGTGTTTTGGGGTTTAGGGTTCAGGGCTTATCCACAGGTTCCTCCCTGCTTTTTCTCAGATCCCTGCCTAACCCCTAAACTCTAGACTCTAGGCCCTAAGCGTTGAACCCTAAACCCCTAAACCCTATAGACCCTACAGACCCGAAGTGTTAAACCCTCGACCCCTAACTCCTAAGCCTACATCCTAAATCCAAAGCCCCAAGCCCCCCGTCAGGCGAACAGCTATCTCACAGCCGGCCAGGATCGCCTTGCCTGCGGATGTTGTTTTGCGTGGGTCGTGCTGTCAACTGCCAAAATAATAAAGCTGGTATATGTAACAACAGTAGTTCAAAGTCATAAAACTAGACAGAGTACCAACAGCAATGATCGTGTCAAAGGGATCTGCTAGTGTTTCCCGGCATTCGCATTCGAGGCAATGTAGGGTTTTTGCCCAACAGTAGTGAGAAGTTGTCAATCATTGAGAGCACCTTGGGGGAAACACACCCATTCGACGATCAGTCATGTAGCCGGAAACCACAAGCGTTCAAAGCCTTCAAGCAGTGCAACCCTACTGGGCTCTGCCCACATCGAGGACTTGCGGTCTGAGGTGGAGGGTGCCAGAGTTTAAGGTTTGGGGTTAGGGTGGAGTTTGGTTTAAGGTTTGGAGCAACTTGCACGGGAACTCAATCGTTCTCAAACCCTCTACATGTCCAGCTTGACTCGACCAGCCGAACAAATAGAGGCTACAATGCGGTGTGGGCTCAGGACCTCAAGTGAAATCCCATCTTGGACGTATCTCATGTGAAGCAACGGCGTCACGCTTGAGACATTTCAATACAAACAAACAATCCGTTCTTACATGGGGTATGCAGAACAGCTCACAGCGCAGGACGGCAACGTGTACTTCTCTTCCAAGACTTGCGTCTACAGGCCAGGGTTGACTTTTCCATACGACATGCCTTTTTAGCGCTGGTACACATGTCACAACACTTCCCATCTAGACGTTAAGCCCTAACCAAACCTTAAATCCCAAACCCTAAACCTTAAATTAGTCATCAATCAAAAGGCCGTCAAAAAAAATATGACCCAATAGACCCCAATGTGCTGCTGGTCTGGGCGGCTCCAGAGACTACACAGCAGCCACAAAGTCGGGTGACACAGGGGTTTTTAGGTTCGGGTTTACCCACAGGCCCCTAAGTAGTTCCTGCTTGGGATTACCTTATAGGATTCTAACTATAAACCATGAAAAGGCACTACTTATGGGCCTATGGGTAGTGTTTATGGGCCCGAACTTACTCCCAAAGCCAGCTCGGCACTCGGCCCTTGTATGAGGCCGGGTTACATCTCAGCTTTAGGGGGTTAGGGGTTCAGGGGTTTAGGGTTCAGGGTTTCGGGGTTAGGGGTTGGGGGTTTAGGGGTTTAGGGTTTAGGGGTTAGGAGTGTCTTCTTCGGCGCCTGAACTGCCGCACCCCCTTCTTGAAGTCTCGTTGTCCCGAGCACTCAGCTCTCAAAGGGTCCTAGGTACTGTTGTGGGGGATATTTTTCCCAAATCATAATAAGGATTCGTAATCTAGAAGCCCTGCATTCTACTATACTTTGGACCCTTTAATTGGAGGTTGAAGAGAGCCTGAGCAGCATTTTGAATTTTGGAAGTCAGGGGTAGGTCAGGGGTGGGTTGCTTGTCAGTTTCAGCAGAGGCTTCATAACTGGAGAACATCACTACTGCAGGTATCACAAAGAAGCAATTAACGCTATTATTTAGCGTATGCTCTCGGTTTTCATCATATTAACTGGACGCACTTTTGACAAACCATGTCATCGCCCTGGCCATCATCACCCTATCAACATCATGGCAGCTTTAGTTGGTTGCACCACCGTTCCACCCATAACACGAATTCTTACCTTCGGACGGCGGATGCCCGACCCTGTACCCATGTCTCTACGCCTAATTCCACGTCAAGGCGCTCCATGCTCGTCCAGAATCCTTTCCACAGAAGCCAGCGAAACAACAGGGCGCTGAACCCTGTAAAGCTCAAACTGGGTCTGAGCGAAGCTTTGCGTCACTGCTGTTCCTAAAAATCACAGACTGCCGGTCCCAAACCCTAAACCCTAAACCCTAAACCCAGGTGGAACACCGAAGACCGTACAGTTGAATGTATCGCGGGCCATCCGAAGATGGCGGGCAGGCGCCTTTGGAGGGCTGGTGGGCTTGACGGCTTCAAAGTTCAACGGACCCTCCTTGTACCCTCAAATTGGGGCATATGGTTCCAAATAATGGGTATTTAGGGTCAAATAGAGGGTGGATGGAGGGTCTAGGTTGGTACTAGTTCGGGGCTTTGGGTCTTGGGCTTCTTCTGTTCGTACCCACAGGGTCCAAGTACCCAAATGGTAGGGTTTTAGCTCCCAAAGTCCATACTCTGAATGGTTATTCGGCACCTGAAACCGCTGAAACCCTAGTATTTGAGTACTTGGACCCTGAGGGGTAGACCCAAGTCACCTTAAGCCGCATAGACCTAGCAAGTCCCCGAACGGCTGAGAGGGTGCCATGACCTCCTCTTCCTGCACTTAAGCCACTCTGAGTGCCCCAGCTGCTTTCGCTTTACATTGCTGCCCCAGTCTAAGCCCTAAGCCCCATGCGGAAGAAACACCCAAGTTTCAGCTTAAAGGGGGATTTGGTTCAAAGGAACCTAAGCATGCAAACCCTAACCCCGAAACCAAGAAGCCTATAGCCTATAATAAGCTTCAACCTAAACATGCTCGAAGCACACATACACTGCCATACACCCTCCTGAGCGGGACAATCGACCAAGCCCTAACACCCTAAAACCCAAACCGAAAAAGCAGAACTTTAAACCTTAAAAACCCTGCGCCAAACAAACAGCTCCACCGGCTTAGTCTCCAGGCGCGATGGCTTTGCATCTGACGCTCGCTTCACTCACTTGAAGCGGCCAGCACGGGTCTCAGCAGCTAAGGAAGCCGCAGGGAGATGGGACCTGATCCAGAATTAGGGTCCATGGGGATTTAGGGAGGGTGTTTAGAGCTTTTGCAGGTTTTATCAGGGTTTTATGGGGTTCCAAGAGGTCCACATGCCTGTATATAGTACATGCTGCAGCTTTAAAGCCGGTGCCCCCTGGCAGGTTTTTTGGGGCAAAAGTCTATTTGCATTCGTATAACAAGAATAATAACTATTATTAATATTATCATGATTATTGTTATCGGACGTGTGGAAGAGCAGGATTTTTAGGGTGTAGGGTGTAGGATTCTGGTTCAGAGTCATGCCGCCACTTCTGTACATGCGAACGACATGCGCATATCGCACAGGTTTTTCACACATTCTGGTGTCCTATAAGCCATCATTTCTGAAACCTCGATAGGAATGTCCCCAACTAAAGTCAGATTCGCATCAACATACCTACCGGTATCTATCAGATTTATGAAGTCTGCAGACCTTGCTATTCCGAGGCCTTACAAACAGCAGCTGAAGTCCTAAACACCGAGTCCTAAGCGCTGAACCCTAAACCCCTAACCCCAACTCCTAACGAAGCCTGCAGAAAGAAGCGCTTGGTTGGTGCTAGCCTTAGCGTCTACGGTTTAGGGCTGCATAGCCAAGAAGGCTTGCTATGAGTGTGGCAGGTTCTCACAAAGAGATTTGCCTATGTCCGCGAGAACGACAACAGGCCAGGGGCTTAGGGCCTGTATGGGGCTTGGGAGTTGGGTTTTAGGACTGGGGTCGGGGGGTTCAGCAGTCTTTTCGCCAGAGATCAACGCTAAAGTGTAGAGCTCGGATTTTGGTAAGTTAGGTTTTGGTGTTTTTTTTGGGGTGTAGGCCTGTCCTTGAAGAAGCTTCAGGGCAACGACACGATGAGCCAAGATCTAGATCGGCACTTACACTTATGTAGCTTATGTAGGGTGTTTCTCATACCCTGAGCATCCTTTAGCCCAATGCCACCCAAATACCCCAAGCTCGTACACGTACAGACACCTGATTCGTGATCCCCCCTTTGGTTGAAGGCCCACAATACCAGGATACCGGATATCATAATCACTACTGAGGGAGAAATCGTAATCAGCTGTCTACATGAACCGGAGCCCTGCGACATTCGACTTGCCGTATTTTTAATGTGCTCAGGGTGTGAGCCTGTGGTATCCAGAGAGCCCAATACCCCTTAATTAAGGAATATACCGTAAATCATAATATTAAGGCCCCTGTAATTTAAGGTATATTTTCGGTGTATTGGGTTCTCTGGGTATCAACCCTAAACCAAAAGCAGCTCAGCTTGGGTTGGGGTGTTCGGATGCTGGCCCCGAAGACCTAAGAATCTTCAGACTCCGCATGGCCAGGGCTGGGCTTAGCAGCCCTGGCCCCCTCCCCTAAGCCCTAAACCCTGAACCCCTCAACAAAAAGCGTCAACCAGTCCTTCACCCTAGAACCCCCTCAACTCTAAACCCAAACTAATTGCTGCTTGAGAAGTTGAAGAACACCCCTCATACGTTTAACAACCGTGCTCTGTTTTTTTGGAGAAGGCCTTGGGTCCTGCTTAAACCCCCAAAAACTCCTAAACCCCTAAACCCTGAACCCGAAAACCCTAGGGTCTAAGATTCCGCACCCCGACACTCCTAGACTTAAACTCTCAGGCCCCTAAACCCCGAAAACCCTTAATTCAGCCCTAAGCCCTAAACCATGAAAGCCGTACGCCCTAAGCCCCTAAACTTTTAAACCCTAAGCCAGAAGCCAGGTTCTGCAGGATCAATCTTGAGACCTTTGAGGCAGCGAGCTCGAGGGTACTTGGCTCTTAGGGTTCAGGGCTGCAGCGTTTTGGGGCTTTAGGGTTAAGGATGGGTTTCTCTTGGCTTTGTTGCCCAACGCCCTCTGAATTTATTCTCGAGTCGAAAATCCCGCAAAGCCCGGAAACACCGAGACAACAACGTAGCCCACACTGAAAGGACTCAGCAGGAATAGGATCCGTACTACAATCGCTATAAAGACGAGGAGGTGTCTTAATGAGGGGTCTACGTTACCGGGAATCCCGAACCCTGCAAACCCTCAATATCATGAGTTGTTCGCAGGGTTTAGGGTTGGTAAGCTTAGGTTTCCGACGTTAGTTCAAGGTGCCTTGGATTCTCTACTCTGGCTCCCAGCACAGACCGGAATCCAGACCTTGAACCCCTGAACTCTGACGCGAAGACCATTCAAGTCTAAGTTTTCCTGAACCCCTCAGCCCCCTGTACTCCTCCTAAACCCCTCCCAGCACGCTACATTGGCTCTGCTTCGACCCCGGTTGCTGTCTCTCTGTGTCCCTACCGATGGGACCCTCAGGCTCTCAGCCTCTCCCCGTCAGGCCCAATTACTTTGATTGCATGTATAGAACCTCCTTACTACCGCCCTAGTGCTACGGTTGATGGTATAAATCCTGCATTACCCATAACAAGGAATATACCGTAATTCCCATAGTTTAGGGTCCTTCAGGTCATGCAGGATTTTATACTGTCAACAGTAGGTCGCCTTGCCGTGGTGCAGGTGTCCACCTTGCATTTGCGACTACCGGGCATTCAGACCGACGGAATCGAAACGCCGGGCCCCCCAGGTGGCTAATGAAGAGGGGCGCAGGGCTTAGGGTTTAAGTTCTAGGGTTTTTTGGGCTTATACTTAGGATTCTAAGCTTTAGGATTTAAGTTTATGTTGTGGGGTAGGGATGGCCTTTTGGGGCCTATTTCAATCGAGTTAAAGTATACATAGACCCTCCAGCTCAGGGTATCTTTGGCTCGTATACGCTTCTCCGGCATGCTTCGTCTTCGTGCGTGTGGACCTTCAACTACAAAGCTGGTCCCAATGCCCTAGAGACACAAACCTGAAGCCCAAGACCCTCAAATTCCTGCACCCGCAAGCCCACCTAGACCCAGAAATGTAAGCCCATAACATCCTAAACGTTAGAACCCATCTTAGGCCCTGCGTCCCAGGGCTTCAGGACTGAGCACCTGGAAGTCCCCGGGTTCCCTTCTGAAGGGGAAGACTTTTGGGGCTTTGGTGACTTGGGAGGCACCACTTTGAAAGGGACGGGCTAGGGTAGAGTGCCCCATCCCTTGTCCAGCAGAAGGGGCTGCACCTGAAGCTCAGTTTGCTAAGTCTTCGACAAGAGTTGTGGGGTCAGGGTTTATGGTGATTCTCGTCTCACTGGGGAAGACCTTTGCCCCTGTGTTCCGGAGGCTGCACCCCGAACCCATCTTGAAGCCCTTATCGCGAGTCCGGCGGCACAGTCATGACCCAAACAAGGCGGAACTCAGCCGGTATGAAGTAGAAAAGCAGCCTATTGCAAAACCATGTCCTTGTGGTTTCCTTTGCTTACACCTCAACTTAAACCCCAAAACCCAGGTATGGTGTGACGCCCGATGGCCGGATGATGTTTCTCATATATACTGCCCGGGCCCCGGGCTGGTCGGTAGAGGGATTATCGGCTTTTAGAGTCTTTTCGGTCCTGGGAACCGGGTTTTCGATCAGGGGTTATCAGGGGTTACAGGTCTATGAGCTTTCGATTCCCGAGTTGCGCGTGCTTTGGGGGGAAGGGGGGGAAGGGTTTCCAGAATTGGGCGCCTGCAGTGAAGTTTGTTTGGGGGTGGGACCTTGACCCTAAATCCCCGTAGGTCCGTGTGGGATGCTACAAATTGGGCAGTTGGAGAATGGGTTTAGGGTTCTAGGTTGGTGATTTGGGCTCGAGGCTGTTCTTGCTTTTGGTGCCACCTGTTCATAGTCCCGACTGACACACAAACTGATGGTTACTGAAAGCTCAATCATTTCAGGCTTAGGTGTCTTGATCTCTACATGTCAAGGGTTGGCACTTTGCACGGCACAAGGCTTGCAGTGAACTTGAGCTCGACGTACTAGGACAAAAACACTAAGGTATGTTACATTCCTCGGTGTTAAACCGTTTCGGGTACGGGCACGGCTGAACAGATTCAGGGTTTGGGGAAAAGCTCCTAAACCGTAATCCTCTAAGCCATCCTAAACCCCAAACGCCTAAACATAAGCAGCAAACACCAATCTGTGCCAAAGCTCTGGTGGCGAGATGCTTTCATTCTGAATTTCTGCAGCTGGCTGGTCTGAGATTGGCTGATTGGGGTTCCGGTTTCGGCTCCGGTCGGCTGCTTCGGGGTATGCCAGACAACTCAAGCCCGAAACCGTAGAGTTCATTCTGTAGGGGTTGAGGGTTTTGGGTTTTGTAGGGTTCGGGAACTAGCATACCCAAAGAGCCCAATACCCCGTAAATAAGGAATATACCTTAAATTATAGGGGCCTTCATGATTTAAGGTATATTCCTTAATTGAGGGGTATTGGGCTCTCTGGGTAGGGATGCCTATTGTCTATCGGCTCCAGGCCAGATTTGCCGACCACCCCTTAAGCCTGGAAAAGGATCACGGTCCACAGTTGGTTTCGGTGGGGAACGCCCAGAGCTTTTTCAGCCTGAAGTAAATTCGGTCAATTGGTGAAACGATTGAGGGTTTTTTAGCGGGTTTAGGCTTTGGGGGCTTGGGTTTAGGGGCAAATCCAGCGCACGCAACAGCCTAGCCTTGCCACCCTTAAAACCTAAATCCTTAAAAGACCCAAACTAATCCATGAACCTCCTAAACCATGACCCGACGCTCTACAGCTCTTAGACTGCCTCAATCTGCAGCTCCAAGCCAGAAACCCTACAAGCGGTTGCAGAAATGGGGACCCCAACAGAGAAAAATCATTGGATCCTCAGAAGTTCTCCCTCTCTAAATCTTAAATACGATACTAAACCCTAAACCCGAAACCCGAAACATGTAACCCCAAATTATATACCTCCTCGTTCTGAGAACCCCCTCTCACCCTCGTCTCTTCAGGTTCCCTTTCGGATTTTCACTGCTGAGACGACGGACGCCCTGGAGTCCACGTGATGCCCTCGGCGGGAACTACGGTGTATTTATCTACCATAATCTGACCCTGGGGCTTCGGTGACAGAAACAGTTGGTTGCAACAGTTTTTTCTGTACCCCAGTAACCGATTAGTTATTTAGGTACCTGGAGCCCTAGGGCATCTTTTGTGTAGGTCTTGATCATGCACCCTAATGTAGAGGCTTTTGAGACCATAGAGCAACGGAGGTTTGGGTAGTTCGAGGTGGGGTTTACAGGTCCGCCTGTGAGAGAGCGAAGCCTGTCTTGCACAGGATAGAATACATACCCCTTTTCAGATAGCCATGGAGCGAACTCTGGTTTTTGTTGGCCTTATACATATGGTCTTTGAAAGTTGGAGTTTTTTTGGGCCCGGGAGGGCTAGAGGGTGTAAAACAATGCAGTCGCCATGCAGCGATGTCTCGTAGAAGTTTGGGGATGAATCAGGATATCCATACGCCCTCAGTTTTGCTGCTAGTTGCTGTTGTTAGTTACTGTTTTGCTTCGTTTTTCATGTGATATTCTTATTACGATCATTGTAAGCAATAGTGTTATTGCTAGTCTTTACATTACTAGCTTTAGTAGAGGTGCGAATGGTTGAGATATTCGGTTGTTGCACTCATTGCTATGGATACCCGGAACTGTTTCCCTTTAGTTTCGATTTCGGCCCTCAGTTCGGGATGAGGAAGAAAGCGTACAACCTAGCGACCGGATTTGCGAGGTTTAGGGTTTATATAACCCTAAGGCTCAAAATTGCCCAAAAGCCTTGTATAGTATGGTCGTTGGGCCCAAATGCTTTAGAAAATATGACTTCTTAGAGCCTAAGGGCAAGTTTAGGCATCGTTTAGGTTTCCACCTCTCGGCCAGGTTTGGGACTGGGAGCTTAGAGCTAGGAGTTGGTCTGTGGATTGGAAGAGAGCGTTTCGGCACTTCGGTGAAGCTTTTCTCAAAACAGGAGTTTTGAGAAGGCACTGGCACCTAGACTTGAGTTCTTGCGGCTCAACGAGTCTTTCAGAAAGCCCAAATTCGAAAGGCTGTTTTGATTTCATCTCAGACCAGGCCGGAACTTGCTACAAGGTGAGTTCTGAGTTCTGCAGGGCTGTGGGGTTAAACCCCCTTGTTCCGAGTTCTACCCAGTTTACGCGTGGAACGGTCCCAAACCGCAAACCCTAGGGCAGCTAGGGCACTCCCTGTGCTCCTTACAGTTCTGGTTCGACTGGAGTACAACCGCAATAGAAACAAGTATAAGACCGTTGTGGAACCCTTACATGAATCCCTTTCAAGACCTTAAACCCTAAACCCCTAGACCCTAAATCCTAAGCCCTCAAACCCTAAACCCCTGAAGCCTAAACCCCAAACCCCGTAATCCCAAAACCAAAACCCACAGGAGAAAGTTCGTGTGCCCAGGTTCTGCTCCGACATGCGCCGCGTTGATTGGACCGCCGGGCACTCAGCAGGGGTTTCTGGAGGCCGAAGCAGTTTAACCCCCAAACCCCTAAACCCCAAACCCCTAAACCCTAAATCCTAAACCCCGAAACCCTAAACCCCTAAACCCTTAATCCCTATAAACCCTAAGCCCCTAAAACCCCTAGCCCCTGAGCCAAACCGAAGCTTGTCGAACTGAACTCCAAGACCGGTGCCGGGGTCTCCAAGCCTACTCATAAAGCTAGACCCTAATTCCCGAATCCTGAACCCTAGACCCGAAACCCTAAACCCTAAACCCTGAAGCCTAGACCCGATGGGGTAGTTCTCTAAATTGGGGCGGAGAGGGCGCCCCTCATCAGAAAACCCCCAAGATTGTCGATGGAACTGCTCCAGCTTGTCGCTACCTCATAAAGGCCCAAGGCTGCAAAGCTTCACAACAGCACGGCATAATAATGCAAAGGCCAACATAGTAATCAGCCGTACGAAAAGCCAAGCCATTAAATGCACGCACTGTTTTTATTGGTCCTGGCTGAGGCCAGCAGCGGTGCCCGGGTCGATGTCGAATTTGTTGCAGGTGTGGAACTGTCATGGCATATTATAGACTTCACGGTGTTTTCATAATTTGACATTGCGGTATAAGGGTTCGGGGTCCAAGGGCTTCAGAATGTTGGTTTTGGGGTGTAGGGTTGTGGTTAACATGGCTTAATTAGGGGAGCTGTCGGATTTGAGGTCAAGGATGTTTGGGATTCTGGGTTTTTGGGCCGTGGGGTGCGTAGCCCTAAGCGAACATAGCATGATTTGTCCAAGCCATGCAATAATTATGCAGCGTCCAAGAATCGAAATGCCGAAATGCTGCTGTGAGTTATCATTGTGTTTCTGTTAATTGATCTCTAGTTTCCCAGAGCTACAGAAACAGCTCAGCGACAATGCGTTTTGGCTCCTGCATGATTGGGTTTCGGCCTGGTGGTGACCTCAAGACTTAGCCGCTAGCCTCACTATGCCGAAATGTGCGTACAGTGTATAGCACAACATCCGCCCCGAAGTAAGAACACATGATGTTCGATCTCTTGTCCCAGCATTTTGGTGAAAGATCCTTAACCTTAAACCCTCACACTGTTCCCCTCTGAACCGGTGCCCTGATGAACTTCCGACATTCCTCTATTCGAGCAGGTCCTTCGGTGGTGAAAGCTGCGAATATATTTGTTTGAGATCGGGTCTTCACTGTTTCGGGTGCTTGGTTTCATGACGCCAGGTCGGTGTGCCCCACCTAAACCCGACATCCTTCGGCATCGTCGTCTCAAACCCGTGGCAAAGAAACTCTAAAGAGCACGGTACCTCATCGGTTCCGCTGACCTTCCTTCAGCCAACCTCGGGAAAGGCCGCGATCGCCGCGTTTTCCGTGCAGATGGGCGGATACTCGAGGCGAGAAGCGCGTGCGGACCCCAGTGTTGTAAGCTTAACGGCCTAGCGCACCAAGACCCCGTTAAGGAGCTTTACAGTAGGAGTGCAATGGCCGACATAAAGTGAAGTCCTGAGAACATAAATTGTGAGATCTGCAAAGCCGTGCCAGAAGCTTCCCGGTGCAAAGCCAGCTCTTTGCAGGCATGTGGTGTAGAATCTGTATGCTTACTAGTTTAGACTCTTTTGGGTTGTGGGTGTAAGGGTTGAGGGTGTAGTGATGCGAAAGAAGGGGGGCCGGTGTGGTCGCTGCTTACATTGTTCAGAGGGATCTGGTTTGGAACCTTCGTCCAGAAGCCTTGGGAGACGTCGTGTCGGAGCTCTAAACCCCCAAACCCTAAAACCCTGAAACCCTAAACCCTAAACCGTTTAGTAGACATGGTCAGTTTGGGACAGCAGGCGCCGAGGATGCGAGGCTAAGGATCCGAGACGAAACCCTAAGCGCTGAAGCCTTAGCCACCCGAAGGCATTTAGTCCGCTCTTCTGAACACCCAAAGCCCTCAACCTTCTAATTCGCCTAATCCTAGCGAGGATCATATTCCCATGTCGTACCTTGGCCAGAAGGTGTGCCTATGTGGGCACTTGAGGTAGATACTATATAGATACTTCGGGCTAGCCTTTCCCATTTGCCCGATACCCTCGCAAGCTTGTACTGAATCAAACCGCTGAACTGTCGCCAGCCGAATAACGGAAAGTGGTATTCTCCCACAGGTAGGTGAGTGGCCCTAAAGCCAAAGCCCTAAACCCACATATTGTTTTACCACCATGATGGTACATAACTGAGTGGCTGCTTTCGGGTTCCGTCTTCTGGGAGAGCCTTGCAGTGACTCCGTTCAATTAGTTGGGACCCAAACAGCACATGCAGTGAAGGCATAAGCATTTTACAGAGATATCCCTACCTGACGAGGCTTCATTCTAAGGAGGTTCTACATGCGAGATCCCTATCCGAAGTGTTGCTTACGTGCTGGTTTTGGGGGGGGAGCCCTAGGTGGGTCTCTGGATTGCAGTTTGCTCCCTTTTTTTCTGCTAGGCTCTAGGCAGGATCCGGGGATGGCCCCAAACCTGAAACCCTAAGCCTTTTTTCTCTAAGCCCTAAAGGCCCCAAACCGTAAACCGAAGCCCTAAACTCTATGCCCTTAAGGCCCCAAACCCTAAACAGCTTTAAATCCGAAGCACAGTGGCTGAAACTTTCCAGGAGGGCCCTGACTAAAGGCCTAGAGTCTAAATCCTCAAGGCCTCGGTTTAGGGTTTAGGGTTGACTCTAAAGGGCCCTACTGTACCAAAGGCTTAAATCTAAATCCTGAAGGCCTGAAGGTTAAGGGTTTAGGGTAAACTTCTCAGGGGCCCCTACACCCTACTGCCCACAACTCAAAACCTGGATGGCTGTTTTTTTGTTCCGGGCTCGCGACTTGACATTTGGTACTCTGGAGCCCAGAAACTTGACTGTGTG
>CAJNJA010000892.1:501-21652 GCA_905231915.1 Symbiodinium necroappetens | reverse complement strand
GGGGGGGGGGGGGGGGGGTTCGGTGGTCAGGGTACTAGAAGTTCCACGGGTAGTCTTAAGTACGGGTTAGAAGTACTTCAGTTGGTGTATCAGAGTTTTGGCGACCCTACTTATCCACCTGGTGGTGATTGTTCATGAGCCTTTTAACTTGAGCAGAGAAGGATCTAGGGATATCGGGGTTGTCAATACAACTAAGGTTTCTTATTTAGGGGTCCTGAAACCCTAAACCCTAAACCCCTGATATTAAGAATCCTATTATCAGTTCAGGCCTTCCTGGGGGTCCCTAAATTTCTGAAACTACCACCGCAGTTAATAAGGCCTCGCATAGGGTTTAGGGTTTAGGGGTTTAGGGGTTTAGGGGTCTCATACCCCACTTCCTCAATGTCAAAGCAGAAAGCGAGGTACTTCCGCTCGATGCTGGTGGGTGGAATGAGAGAGGCTCCTGCAGTTTTCAGGGTCTGTGTATGGGACTTAGGTGGGGGCTGGGGGGCTTTCATGCGTCCTAAACTGTTCATGTGTAAGAAAGAAAGAACGAAAACAAATAGAGTCGGGCGTTTAATAATGAAAGTAGGATTTTGGGAGCTATAGTATAATTAGTTCAAGGAATAGGGGTAATTAGTCCGACTGATGTTTCTGGCAATGGCTTGCTGGATGCTCGAGTTCTCACGACGGAGAGGGGCATTCTACGCTTCTGTGCTCTACAAATGCGGTTCTGGTTCAGGGTTTAGGATTCGGGGGTCCTCGCAAAGAGTCCTGGCCATTACAGCGAGCTTTGTCTCTTACTCGGCTCGGGACCAATATTTGGGCGGTTCTTGATTAGCAGGTGCAGCGCAGAAACCAGAAGCCTCAACACGCGGCTGAAGACCGATGTGTGTCAGCAAGCCCCATACCCCGTGAAGGACAACTATAACACTAAGTGAAACCATGGGCAGGAGGCAAGCTTGCAGGACAGTAGTTCTGCAAAAGCACTTCCGTGTCCCAAGCCCTGAACCTCCAGACCAAATCACAGAGCTCTTGAACCCTTCAAGCCGTGACTCCGTGGAAATGCTTCAGGTTCTGGGTTGAGGGTTCGCTCCCTCTTTATGTCTGAGCTCATTTAGGGTTTAGGATTTGCAACGTAGTCCACGTTTCTGTTCATTTGCTTTTACTGTTCTAGCAGGCTAACCAGAAAGAGAAGTCATCAAAAAAGTATCTACCCCGATTCAGGGTCGAGATACATGGACTACCAGTACAAGCCCTGATAACATGTACATACAAGCTGAAAAGTTAATACTATATTCCCGTGTTGGCCGTTTGTAGCTACCCCTGCTCTAGTCAGCAATAGTAAGGACCTTATTATACACCATATAGTATGCAAAAGCCCTCTTCACACAAACAGGCCATGACCGGAGCTCCCATTGAACTGGGTGAAGACGTCAACGGCGATGCTGCGTGGCTGATACTATATGGTCTACCCTTACATACCCTAAGGGGTCCATGTACCTACGAAGAGCCTTTTAAGGCCAACGTGTATAGTCAATAATTACATAATACATAGGCTATGGACCCTTTATCATTCGTTCATGTTTATTCAGGAGTTTCTGTGTAGGATCTCTGCTGCGATATCACGCCAAAGGCAAGTTTCTGATTCAGGGCGTCTTTATGCATTTGTGTTATGTAATTACACCGCCCGCTCGCATGTTTGGTTTGCTGACAGATATCGCTTGGAACATGTCCAGGATATAGAGGCTCCAGCATAATAGAACGACAACACTTGTTTCTCTTAGCAAGTCCCTCGAAGCTCCCTGTTTATAAGTATAAACAACAGCAGTGATTCAACACGATAACACTATTAACCCACAGCTTGTGTCTACAACAACAATAACAACATGCAACAACATGCAATATAAGATTACATCACAAGAATACTACTTAAAACAGAACAGATAAGGGAGCCACTCACAAACCATCGAACCATGATAAAAGAAGATGAACGCCTGCGCTACCGTTCAACCTGCCTTTTCACAAGCGCAGGCCCGAGGGTGGCCCTTTGTGGTAAGGTTTGAGGTTTAGGGTCTGAAGTTGAAGGAGTTTATGGTTTAGGGCTTCGAGTTTAGAGTTTAATTTAGGGCCTTGGCGGTTTAGGCTAGACTGTTTTGGGCCCGAAGCTTTCGGGCTAGACACTGAACCCTAAACTTTCACCTTACACCTTGCGACCCTTGTCTGTCAGCCGTACTTGCTCGAGTCGAAACGAAAGGGAGACGTTGATTCGAACCTTGGCGGATGGATTGGCATTACTTGAGGCTTCGGTTTAGAAGTTTAGAGTCATGGGCACGCTTTTACGTCGGGTATAGCTGGGTCATGAACCAGGTAACTTCAGTGATGATAGTGTAGCTTCCTAGACTCCTACAGAGGTATTTGCAACATCTTGTAGCCTCACATGTAGCAACCTGGTACCAGTGAAGCTTCAAACAAGCATTCCGGCGGTTTTGGGTGTGGGGCTTAGGAGTTCAAAGTGCGGGTAAAATCAGGCCCGCAAGCTTCCTGGAGCGCTCTTGGGAGGGGTCGGGTCGAACTCCACAACCAGCCTGAGCCCTCTTCTGGCTTCCAGTTTTCGCTCTTGGAAGTTGCAGTTTGGTGATGCGCGTTTGAGCTTGTTCTGGCATCCGCCCCTGAAGCCCAGAACCGAAGCCCTGAATCTTACGCCCGGCACCCGAAGCTCGTCTCCCCGGTATTCTTTATGCCGTTGTTTTTTGCGTGAGCTTCTCTACCCTGTACCCTATAAACCCTCAAACCTCAAAACCCTAAGCCCTAAACCCTCAGACCTCGAAGCCCTAGACCCTAAGCCCTTTAACTTAAACCTCAAAGCCCTAAACCCTAAGCCCCTCAGCTTAAACCTCAAAGCCCTTAGCCCTAAGCCCTTTAGCTTAAACCTCAAAGCCCGAAGCCCTAAGCCCTTTAACTTAAACCTCAAAGCCCTAAGCCCCAAGCCCTTTAGCTTATACCTCAAAGCCCTAAACCCTAAGCCCTTAAACTGACCCTCGAAGGGAAGCCCCAGTCCAAGGAGCAACCGACCATGGCTGCGGCACGAGCCCTCGCCGCCCGTCGGCTGCTTCGCGCTCCCGGGCCGGCGATCGCCAGGGCTCTCCCTGCAGGCTGAGGGTTCTTGCTGCGTCTAGGGTTTATTTAAGTTTGAAGGGTTCGGGTAGACGATGTTGTAAGAGCTATCTATCTATCTATCTATCTATCTATACGAGTTCGAGAGAGGCTTTATAAGAGCTCTGCAGTCCACAAAGGTTTTGGTATGGGTCCTACAGGGTTCTCATGTTTCTTAAGTGTCCTTCGAAAGCTGGTAGGACATGTGTAGAGTGAGAAAAAATTAGAGTTTCAAGAATTTCAACAAGGCTCATTACCAGGGTTCAAGATTCAAGGTTTGAGACTTCCCGGCTTTTCAGTTCTGAGCCCAACACGGGCTAAAAAGGGTTCACTGTCCGGATGTGTTTCGGGCCTCTAGGTTTATGGGCTTTCAGGTTTAGAGTGCGCCATGGAACTACGTTTCTTTGGTGTCGAAACTCAAGTCTAAACACAGACCTGATGTTCGTTATTTGGTATCTTCTGTGGTGTTAGACACTTCAGTTCTTTTTGGGCGCTCGGATCGACCGAGACCCAGGCTCCACAAATGTATGTATGTGTGTATATATATATATATGTATATTATATATATATATGCACATACATCTATATATACATTTATAGATACATGTATATGCAATAAGACACTTCTAAACTTTGTACATATGTGTACATACATGTGCGTTCAAGCCTGCATCTCGTTGAAAAAAACTCAACACGGCTGCCCTGCGAGGTGCTTTTAGCCTTCCACGCACTGCAGCATCCGGGCTGACTTCCTGGAGTTTAGGGGTTCAGGGTGTAGGGGTTTAGGGTTTAGGGTTCAGGGTGGAGTAGTTGAGTTTTGGAACCTTGTGCGCTTTGTTCTGCCTAGTCACGTCTGTTTCCATGCTTGAGCCGCGAGTAGAACGGAACATGAAGATGTTTGGAGTTCTGATTCTGCACTCTGGTTCTCTACTTCAGTGTATTTCCTCTACGTGAACGATGATAGAACAAAGGTTTAGGCATTGTTTCTGGCTGGGCTCTTCATTTCCCAGATGTACTTTATCTAGGCTTCGAAATCCGCTGGCTGTTTTTGTCGTGGTCAGTTGCAAAACCTGTCGACAGCCGATCAGTCTTCGGTTTAGGGCAGAGGATTTCGGGACATTGAGATTCAGACATCTCGTTAAGCCCAGAACCCCAAACCATAAACCTTGTAGAGACTGTGGCTCTACTAAGCATTTGCCTTTGCAGGAATCAGGCTTTTAGCGTTGCAGTCGTTGAGCTTAGCAGGGGTTTTGTTCGCGATCGTCCAAGGGTTATATTCGCTCTAATGATAATGTTTTTGGCAGAAGCACGTTTGCACACGTTGTTGGGTGCAGCAGGTGTTCATTTTTGCGTGTTCCTGTTGTTGGTTGTATCTTGGGGCTGAACAGGCTAATACCGCGTTCTGCTACAGATCCCGGTTAGCCCAATTTTGATAATTCAAGCAACCCCTAACTAAACCCCCATCCCCAAACTAGCTGCCTAAGCCTTAAACCCTGATTCCAGGTTATGGTAACTTAAGTTTAGTTCCTTGACAAGAAGCCAAGATAGCCTTACGCTTCAATGCTTCGGACTTGGGGAGTTGGGAATCGTGCTCGATGCTTGCAGGGTTTAGGGCTTAGGTTCCATGCTGGTACTTAGCAGAGGCTTTGCTGGAGGATTGCCGTTGCGTTGATCATCCTGGGGAGCTTTCTCTCGCTCTTACCTTAAACCCTAAACCCTAAACCCTAAACCCTAATTGTTACTACCAGAGTCTCCAAGGCGGAGGGGAGCCCCAAGTCTAACCCCCTAAGCTCGATAAACTCTAAACCCTATAAGCCCTAAAAGTTTGCGATGGTTCAGCTCCAGGGCGCCGCTGATCATTCCGCCACCCTACACCCCAGGCTCCTCATAACCCGAAACCGAGTATCCCGCAACTTGGGAAGCAAGACCTGCTGTAATCGGGTGCCCGCGGGTCCCTTCAAGTCGTTTCGCGCCAGGTTTTTGAGCTGATTAGTTCGGCAGAGTCAGTCTCACGCCTTTGGCTGGGAACCAAAGCTCAACCCTAAACCCCTCAACCCGAAGCCCTCAACTCCCTAAACCCTATTCCCCCCGAGCCCTGAGCCCTCAACTCTCGCCCTGAGTGAGGCACCAGTTTTGTGTCGCCACTTCTCCGGTCATCCGGACTTCGCCCCGCAGAGCAACATCGCCGGGGCGGAAGATAACAAAGTGCAGGCCATGGCTGATCTGGGCTTGTCATTGCTTTGGGTCTTAGAGGGCCTAGACTAAAGATTAATAGAGGTTTGATAGGGTTTGCTTGAGGGTTCTAGAGGCCATGGGGTTTAGAGCGGTTCTGATGGTGTTTCTTAAGGTATGGATCCCGTGCTGACAGGGCCCTTGGAACAAGGATCCTACTCCTTGGGGCCTGTTTTGTCTACATTGAATCAGCTTCGTTCTTTGTTCAAGCTCCCATTTCGAGGGACAAGGCTATGGTTTTAGGGGTCTCGGGCTTAACGTCTGAGCGGTTGGACTTTGTATTCAGGGCCCTTGGATTGGATCCGGACCGTTCAAGAGTCCTGGCGATACTATGCCAGAGAGTTCATGAGCAGGGTTACTGGCCGAGCTGCCATTTACGTATGCTTGACTTAGTCTTCGCTGACAACCACCACGCCGAAACCCTGTCAATCTACGACGAAAGAACGGAAAAGGCCGTACAGAAGCTTTGCTTGGAATGTAGCTACCAGTTGACCTGCATCGTCAGACTGTAAGGCACTGCACAGCCTTCTGTTCACGCTTGCGATGAATACCGCTTGCGATGAATACCCTGTTCCTTAGAACGCCCTACTTCATGGTGTTTGATAAGGGGTTGTCCATCGACGACCCTCAGAGTTCTGATGTCACCTCTAATTTGACCCGGAGAGGATTTGGGAGATCAGTCGTGGGTTCAAGCAGGGGAAAGCGCCACAAGCAATCCATCAGAACCCTGAACACCAGAGCCTAATCCGCCTGAGCGGCAAAGCCCCCTGGAATTGCGAAGAACATAAACCTCCGACACAGGTCGCAATTTCCATCGTTCCGCAAGGGCGGATGTAACAGCCAACTCGATTAGCAGAAAAGCACTATCCAAAATAAAGCCCCTAATTGCATAACTCAAGTTTCCAGCCTAGCCCCTCAGCTCTTCCCATGGCACCGCCATGGCAAGAGCCACCGCGGTCGACAAGCCAAAGGCTGAAACAAGCTTGGGTTTGGGGTGTAGGGTTTAGAGGTTTAGGGCTTGGGGGATCCCAAAGGATGTGATTTCAGTGCAGTAATCTGCCAAAGATCGGGCGATCCAGGTCCGGGTGAACCGAAAGAGTGTGCTCCAGTGGAAGTGCCCACCGTCGGAATCGAGCAGCTCTGTGGTGAGAACGCTTGAATCGTCGAATGACACCCAGAAGATCCAGATGCAAACGGCCGCCGAAGAGAAGGCAGCAGAACGTGAGATGGAGATGGCGGTGGTAGTGAAAGTTGAAGAGAGCGCAGCGGCCCAGGGGGCATCTCCAGAAGTCTGCTCGAAGCTCGCACCCATACCGCCTACAACACCCTGAAACCGCTGCCCTAAAATTTGATTCCTGGAGCCCTGAACACCGGAACCCAAACATGTGTTAGGATATGCTGAAGCAGCTGGTCTCAGAAAACAAGGCCCGTCTCTGTGCTTTTCGGTTCGTGTTTTGGGTCTCGGGTTTGGCAACAGGACAAATTTCAGGAATTAGTGGTTCAGGCCTTTTGGGTCCAAGCTTGAGATGCATTCTTGAATTGAGATGATGGTTCTTTTCTTCGGCTTTTTTCTCGGTGTACTTCTACTTAACGTCTGTGCTTAAGAGGGCTCTTGTCTGTGAAATCCCGTGCAGCCAGCTGCCAGGATGGTTTCCAGGTGCTGTGTCGCAAAGTTTAGTAGGTGTCTGAATAACTAGTACTTGTTTGTAGTTCCCACGCAAAAATACCACCAAACTCGGCTCGTACCATACAGCCTTCCGCTTACCCAACGGGGACATCCAAGGACTGAATGGACTCCCACATTATACAGGGTCGGATGATTTTTTCTAATATCCCTGTACACATCTAATCTACTAGCGGTGACTATAGTAGAACCCCAAACCCGGTATTCCAATGGCTGAAACGAAACTAAGACTCACGATGAAGAGCCCCCCATGTTTCCGGCTTGGCCCCTGCGTTTGTCTGTCTCTGACACATCCTGCTGTCTCTCTATCTCGCTCTATTTGCCTCTGCCTCTCTGGCTCCCTTTCGCTCGCTCTCTGTGCCTCTCTCTCTCTCTCTCTCTCTCTCTCTTCATCCTTTTCTATCCGGTGCGAAGTGTGGTTCACCCCAATGCCCAAATCTGCAGGATTTTACAAGATGACCTTAGCTGCACGAACAGCAAACTGCATGGCACAGCAGTTGGACAAGATCGTTCATACTTCCCGGCGTTGGTTTGCCAGGTCTTTTCATCAGCTGTAGGGTTCAGGCCTCTCGCAGCATCAATCATGCCAGAGAAAAAAATTGCAGCTACGCTTGCCGCAGGTGGTGCTTTTCATGAAAGGAAATCCAGCCGCTGGCCCTCAACTGTTCTATTATAACTGTAGCTTGAGGCTTGATATTTTCCCGCAGGCTTCAAGTCTACAATTGATGCAGTTTCGGGGCTGTGAGGTCTACAAACAGCACCTGCTTTGTCAGCAATTTGGGGTCGTGGTTTGTTTCTGCTTGGTCTTGTGTATCTCCAGAGTCCAGGCAGTATATTTACCTTGAAGGACCCCGGGGATGCACTTGGAACCCCAAAAGAAATCTCCGCTTTAGGGTTTTAGGGTTGAGGGTTCTGCTAAATCCCTTAACCCTAAACTCCTGCAGCCGGAGGCAACTTCCCAAACTCGATACGCAGAATCCTCCCACCCCGAAGGCCCACAGTAGCCCAAAAAGCCTGATGTAGTCTGGCCCTTCACCCCGAACGTCTCGAAGAATGAGTTCCTAGAGCCTTAAACACGCCCTAACCCTCCAGGTACCTACTATATAGGGGCCCTAGACCCTCTAGCACCCTCTATAGTAGGTACCTGGAGGTGGTTAGGGCCGTTAGGGATGACCCTCAGGAAAGGCCGCATTCCCTAAACTGAACCCTGAACTAAACACCTAAAACCTGAAATTCAGACCCACAAATCCTTGCCCGAAGAACCCCCTAAACGGCACACCCAGAAATGAGAAACACCTCATGCCCAGAACCACTGAACCCCCACTCCCCATGCTCCTATTCAGGGTCTAGGGTTTAGGGTTGCACCTAAGCTATTCTTTAACTTTGAGCCCAGGACATGCCGCAATGCGGCTTCTCCCGCGCAGCGGCTTGGCAAAGCCAATCTCCAGTGTTCTTGGAAGGGTGTGGAGCTTTCGGTGTTTGGTGGGCTAGCCTATGGGGGCCGATTTTGAGTGCAAGGCTTTTTGTGGACTCTCTATCTGTAGTTGGCAGCCAGAGACAGTTATATGCTTGCAAGAGCAAAAGTTGCCTTAAGAAACAACAGCTCTTATAGAATATACAAGCCTTATCGAGCAGATAAAAAAAGCAGTTTATAGACTTTATAGAACGCTTGTCGAGCTCTTACATAGAGCCCTTATGGAGCCTTTAAATAGCACTTTCAGGGTCTACCCTAAACCCTAAAGCCTGAACCCCAAACCCCTAAACCCGAGCCCAGGTTGCACAGGCACTGGCAGATGAGGGCTTCTCTGACTACGCCTATGTTGACGTACTGAAATACCCCGAGGCTCGATGGATGGAGAGCGGGAAGTTTGGTGCTCAGGGCTTCAGGTTTTTGGGGTTTGGGGCTTTGGGTTTAGGATTTTTGTGGTTTAGGGTTTTCGGGTTTAGGGTTTTGGGGTTTTGGGATTAGAGGTTTGAGGGTAGGGGCTTTAGAATATTAGGGTTTAGGGTTCAGGGTTTAGGGCTTTGTGGATTTTTGTTTGGGGTTGAAGGTCTACTTGAGGGATCGAAGACTTAATGCTTCAGCGCTCAAGGTTTTAAGGCTTTACGGTCTACTTGATCGAGGGATCAGGGTGTCAGTAAAGAGGTTGTATGTGTAGGTTGCAACTGTTGCTTGTGTAATCAACCGAATCGTCAATGAGGTGGTATGAGAGATCCCATAGGCTCCACAGTAGTTCCTTTAGGGGGTTACCTTTAAGGATCCTAAATTTACTAAATGGAAACCGCAAAAAGGAACTACCATTGACCATGGAGCCTATGGGTAGATCGGCACTCACACCCTTCATGATGCTGCGGTGCTTCTAGGGTTTAGTGGTTCAGTAATCTGGGTCGGGCTTAGGGTTTCGGGCTGCCTCGCCAAAGGATTCGTCCTCGCCTTCCTGCTGGTGCTTGAATTCCTTCTTGTTCTCCGAAGGGATTCTATGATGGCCTCCGAAAGGATTCTCTACCATGTTTCATTTATTTTAATGAGGGGTGTTGCAAGGGTTTTGTTTGGGGGGTAATGCATAAAAAAAGAGATGTCCGGATCTTCTGATGAGCCCAAAAAACCAAAGCCGAAAGGATCCCAACTCCAGGTTCTAGGCGATGCAGCACAGCATGACCTGCGCGGTAGGCGGTGTAAGACGCCCTCAGGTTGCACTTGAGCCTGAATTCTCCTCTCCAAGGAGCTGAAACTCCTAATCCTCATGCGCTTTGGGATTAGATTAAGATTTCAATCTTCGGAGTTTAGGGGTCTGTAGGGTCTTAGGAGTTTGCAGTTCGGGCAGAAGGGAACCCAGAAGCCTGAAGTGAGCCATGGAAGAGGTGCGCGAGGGCGTCAAGAAGTTCTCAGATTGGCCTACGATCCCGCAGCTGCCCCTTGGTGCAAGTTCAGGCATGCAGAGTAAGTGTGCCAACATTTTTGGGATTCAGGGGTTCAGGGGTTCCTGCAATCATGGTCATTAATCAAATTGCAAGACTTCGTTTACCAGCCCTTTCAACACTCGTGCCGGAAGGTATGTGGACGCCGAGTTCATTGGCGGTTGCGACATTGTCATGCAGATGCTTGGCTTAATGTTATGGCACCTCAGAGGAGCGTGCAAATCCCAAACGTAAAGTACTAGACTCTAGACTTACCCCAAGCCCTCGTCCCGAAATCCTAAACGTCCTAAACCTTGAGCACAATCTCTGAGCCCTGCACGCAGAAACCTAGACGATTCGGACTCCGATTGTCTTGTTGTCACGTGTCTGATTCGTTCTCAAACCTGTCGGCAAAACTGAATCAATATTTTACCAAGCTTCCGAACGTAGGCAGCCTAGTATAGACCCTTCGAATAACCAGTAAGTATCTAGTGGAGCCCAAAAACAGGAAATGCGAATTTTCGGAGCGCCCAAGCTATGTCTATAAACACAATCAGAGACATCGTATATCGTCCATGAG
Source organism: Symbiodinium necroappetens (assembly GCA_905231915.1). Lineage (NCBI taxonomy): Eukaryota > Dinophyceae > Suessiales > Symbiodiniaceae > Symbiodinium > Symbiodinium necroappetens. Next base: position 11,123 of record CAJNJA010000892.1, on the reverse strand, counting down.
GTACTGCCAATATTACTACCCTCAGGGTCCATGCAGCCATACACTTTATGTACTTTGACCTCCACGGGCTTCCTACATAAGCAAAGGTACGTATGTACATGTTCATATCAAGATATAGACTTATATGTGTGTATATGTATCTATATATAAACACATGTATGCACATAGTTACTATACAGATATGTAAAGCCTATAGAGCCCTTGTAACTATGCTTTGTTGTAGAACCCGTACAGACTCACAGGACACCCTTCCACAAACTAGCCACTTGGACCACTTGGATTGCACATAAATGAAAATGCAAACCCACAGCTCCCAAACGGGCCAATGCCCAGGATGCACATAAACCCCAAACCCCCAGCCCCAACCCTAAACCCAACCACAAAATGTAAACCCAAACCGTTAATCCCAGGCCCTTGGCCTAAACCCCGCCGAGGATGCACAAAGAGGGGGAGCTCGCAAAGGTTTTGCCCAAGGCGAAAGAGTCCTCGTGAAAGGTGAGCTAAAGAACGGACCTAGGCTGAGTAGCTTGAATTGGGTTTGGGGGATATAACATACTGTAATTAGTGCATGTAGGAGCTTAAATAACTACCAATGCTATTTTTGGGCTTCCTTATGAAAAACCATAGTATAACGGACCCCAAAGCCCTATTCTGATTATGAAGGCCCCTATAGTACACAGGCGAGAGATGCATGGGCTTTATAGGTTGGGGGTTTAGAGTTCGGGAATGTTTAGGGTTTAGCGTCTGAGGTTTAGGATTGGGGGAGTCCTGGCTGCAGGGATTCAAGAGTTGCCCTACCCTTCCAGGTACCTACTATATAGGGCCCTAGGGGCTCTAGTACCCGCTATAGTAGGATCCTGGAGGGTTGGGGTTGGGTTGAGGGGGAACGAGGTTTCGGGTTTAGGGATGGGAAGATGTTTTTGGGGGGTTTAGGGGCAGGAAGATACCCCTTCCAGGGGTTCAGGGATAGGTGGAAGTTCAAAAGCAGGGGCTCAAGCCCTCATCCAGTCGCAGAAGCCTGGAAAGATGGTTTAAGGAGCCAAGACTGACGAAAACCCTGAACCCTTAAACTCTGAAGTCTAAAAAGCCTAGACCCTTAAACTCTGACGTCGGCGGCTGAGGACTTTAAGCTTCTTGGCTTGATGGTTCTACAGTTAGGAGCTTGTAGGGCATCTGTTCAGGATCCAGGGTGCAGGGTTTAGGGTAGGGTTCTTGCGGTATAGGAGTTAACAGTTATCAGTTAGCACTTAGGGCGGTCAGGGTTTAGGTATCCAGTGATAATTATAGCTGTCAGTTTCCTTTGGGTAAATCTAAAGCCTGTAGAACAGAGAGCCTAAACCCTAAACCAGCCATTCACTCTAAAGTTAAAACTCTAAACGAATTAACCTTAGACGGTTCCATAAGGATCCATGTACAGATTTAGTTATTGACATATCATGTACTTTGGCTTTCAGGGCTTTCCTGTATAGGTACTTGAGAGTCAAAGCTGTATAGGTATACTGAGTTATTGTCCCTTAGGCAAACTAACTCACTGCAAACCATGGCAAAACCAAAGCAACGAAGAGAAGATTACTGGCGCTGGGTCCTCCGAAGACCAAGTTGTAGCATGTAGCTTGCACGTCCCGCGTCGGAGGGATCCGGACAGAAGATCGCTGTATTGGTGACCGTCTGGTGAGCATTGGACTTCGTTTTTTGTACCTAACTTATAAAGTTGCTTTTTGGTTTTGGGCTTTCTCCATAGCAGGTCTCTTGTGCAACAACCGAAGCTGAAGTGTTCCTCTCTTTCGGGAAAGCAAACAAGCTGGAGGCTAGTCGTGGTCGGAGTTGTCTGTATGCTTCTATCTCAAGGTCCTTCCCGAAAAGAGCCGTAGCAGAAGAAGACCCCGCATGTTAATCGTCATGGTTGAGATGTTTCCAAATGCTAACGGATTCGGCAAGTCAATTGCCCACGACTTTCGGTAGCAGCCGTGGAATCATCTAGCGCTTTCCGGACAACACGCGTTTGGCAATTGTCAGTCCTCCCAAAGCCTCAGAAAGCACTGAGCCCTAAACCTCGAACTCACCTCTAAACCCAAATCGCATGTCCAGTATGCACCGAGGCTTGAAGAGGCTGAATTAGGGCGTTGTGTTTCCTGCTGAGAGTTGAGGCTCTGGCGGCTAAGGGTTAGATCAATGGACTGGGGATTTCAGGGCTCATGGTCACCCCAAGCGATCCCTCCATGTTCCGGGGGCAGTGCTGAGAGGGGTGCGCAAGGCTTCTGTCTTTGCTTCGAGGCCATTCTGGCAGATGCCTTTAGAGCGACCATTGAATTGCAGTGACTCTAGTGTGGCACCTAGAAGAACAAGAGTTGAGGGGTTTAGGCTAGGGTTTCCATGTTTTGAGAAGGTGCCGTGGTTGGTCTAGGCGGGAGATGAATGCGAGGCCCTTTCTTTCGAGGTTCTTACACATACAGTCAGGGCCTTGCTGACCTCGTTGGTGGTGTACATACACAACAGACCAAAGCTGCCGAGACCGCCGTGAAGCGAAGTTGAGTTCAAAAGGATACGATCCAGGGCATCACTCTCTGGTTCTTGGGAGGGAATGGGGGAATGGGTTATTGGGACTACTATAGGGGACCTTAAGGGACGATCCATTCCCCCATTCCCTACTAAGAACCAGAGAGATCATTCGGCTCAGGTTTGCGGGCCTTCCCTTAGCCCTCCTGTCATCTTTTGTTGATCAAGTCTGGCCTGACCTAAATCCTTGTAATCTGCACGACCAATCCTATTTTATCCGTAAACCGTACTCCTAAACGCCAAGCCTACTCTATGCCTAACAATTGCCAGGGTTGTTGGGTTCTTGTTCTCACACACTTCGTCTGAGCTTCTTCGTTTAGGCTTTAGGATTCGTAGAGCCGTAGGGTTCAGAACTAGCCTGGCGATAGTTTGTTGAGCTCGCTTCAGGGCTTAGGTACCCTTCCTCTGAGGATAGAGTGACGTGCGTTTAGAAACATCCGGCAAGTATCAAGAGGGTAGTTGTTACGAACTCATCAACCATGGCTGCAGCGGAGCTCCTATCGTAGTCACCACTTACAGCCGCACCACCAGCCTTCAAACTCAAACTCCTAGACCCAAAACAATAAGGCCCAAAGCTTTAACTCCAAATTCTCCGAACCTTGCACTCCTGGAATCCATCACGCCCTGAGCCTCTCTATCCCTCAACAAAAAAGGCACATGAGCCACCTTCCATAAACTGAAAAAACGTCGATTCCCTAAACCCTACGAGCCCCAAACCCGATGAGAACCCTAAACCCTAAACCCTAAGCCGCTAGAACCTCTAATCCGAATATCCCTTTGGATCCCTAACCTACGGGCCAAATAGGACACGCTGACCTAACAACTTAGGAACGCCGGTAAGGCCAAAGTATACACTAGACAGGCTTTGGATGCTTATTGTGTATACCTGTAGATTCTTTCCCCGGCGGATCGAAAGCAACCCGTACACTTCCTTCTTCAATTCTAAAGCCTAAGCGGTCCTAAACCCTAAACCGTCTATTCAAGACCTGAGCTTTCAATTCTTCCCCGGGGCAGAGAGTCCTGCTTCTACTTACCTTTGGTTAGTAGGGAATGGAGGAATGGGAACTATTATGAGTACCATTACTACCATTCTTCCATTCCCTACTAACCAAAGGTAGGTCTGACCAAGGCCCTGGAAGCTTTGCTCCATTTTCTCCACACCGATCAGCCCCGGACCTCGGGAGCTCGGGGGTTCGAATTGAGGGCTTTAGGGTTGGTGGGGTCTATAGCGGTCCAGGGGCTCAGGTCTATAATATCCGGGTTTAGGGGTTTATAGGTCTATATGTTAGGGTTGTGGGGTTTAGGGGGTTTAGGTGTACATATTAGGGTTCAGGGTATCAGGGGTGAAGGGGTCTCCTGGTGTGGGGTTACGGGTTTATGGTCTAGGGTATTCCCTACATGGCCTGTTGTGCTGCTATGGATTTTTCCAAGGGCCCGTGTACCTGACGCTATAGATGTTGGCCTCAAAGTATCTGTGTTAGAACTGTATAGGAATGGAATCTGACTGTTAGGTACCAAAAGACTATGACAATGACATGTTTTGGTTTCTGATTCCTGTTGAACTCTCCTGGCTCTCTTAACTGAGGCTTGGCTGGTCATAGGGTTTAGGTTTTAGGGCGTGGTGTTTTGGATGTTTTGGGGCATAGAGCTTTGATTTAAACTTGATCTTCGGATCTTCAGATGTATTACTAGGGGGTTTAAGGATTAAGGTGTCATGAGATTTGGGTGTAGGTTTTCATGTCCGGGTGTACAAGTCTTAGGGTTCAGGGTTGAGTGCTTGGGGCTTGGAAGATTGAACTGTTTGGCTTTACCGGGTTTCAGGGCCTTATGAGGTCGAGTTTCAAGGGTTTGCAGGGGTCAGGGGGGTCCGTGCCAAGGTCTAGTTATGAGATTCAGCCATGTCAGGATCGGGCATATGTGGCATGGGGCTGGGTAGGTATTCTGGGTTGATGGTCGATAGTTAAGGGTTGTAGTGTCTCTGCTCTGCCTTTAAAGCTAGAATATCGGAACGACATCTTCGGGTGTTCTGCTTATCCTGGAACTTGTCCTCAGCATAATGTAGCCCCCTAAAGAAAGGAGTGCATCCACTATCGAAGCCTAAATAATTGCCAATAGCACTGCTAGGCTTCCTTATTACAAATATTCTATACAGGAACCCAAAATCCTATACAAATATTCTATAAAGGAGCCCAAAACCCTAATTATTCCAAATTATTAAGGCCCCTCCATGAGCTGGGTTTCCATTGTCTGCTGTTGCCACCAGTCTGAAAACTGAAGCACTAAACCCGCATTATGGAAGCCTGACTAGAAAAAATCCGGTTTTTTTGAGCCTTGAATCCTAGAACCCTAGGCTGAATAGGAAAAACACCAGTTAAATCTTAAGCCTTGAATCCGAAACCCTAAGCAGATGAAGGCCCTAAACCCTGAACCCTGAGCCCTACTACTCTCTGGTTCTTAGTGGGGAATCGGGGAATGGGTTATAGGGACTACCATAGGGGACTTTAAGGAACTATCATAGGGATCCATTCCCCCATTCCCTACTAAGAACCAGAGAGACTATCTTCGCGCAGCCCTCAAGTCTCTCAGAGCCCTCCTTCGGCCGCAAGGTTTGAGCCTGTGCTGCCTCCGGAAAAGGTGCGGCAGGGAGGGCGAAGTTTTTGTTTGTTTACTTCAGGGTGCGGAGTTTAAGTTCGAGTTAGGCTGGTTTAGGAAAGCCGGCTTCGGGGCTTAAGGAGCAGATTCCGATGGTGTTATGAGCTTCCGGCGTGCACTGACTGATTTAGATTGGGTTTCAGGGTCCAGGGAGTGTGGGATGCATTAGAAAGGGGGCTCACTGAGAGACGTCTGGTGACTATCCTGCAGGCATATGTTGACACTGCTGTTGCTGTTGCTGACGTTGCGGTTGGCGATGCGACAAGGAAGCTGAGCTCGAACAGGTTGATGTTGACATTACCCATAGACCCCTAAGTAGTTCCTTTTTATGGTCTATATTTAGAATCTATAAGGTAATCCAAAAAAAAGGAACTACTTAGGGGCCCATCGGTAGAGGTGATTTTTATGATCACATTCTAAACCCTACGCCTCATCGTGTGTAGCGCATGCTTCAGGTCACCGGCATGGCTGACGAGGAGATCCTCAAGCTGGCAGGGATCTTGGTAACGAGTCCTGCAGACCTGCCATGAAGGGGCCGTCATGACTGTCATGATTAGAACAGGGTTTGGGGCGCCTGTATAGTATAATTGTAACAACGAACCCTCAGGAATGGTATTGCTAATTATTTAGGCTTCTGTAGTAGTCTGCAGAACTGTGGCAAGTAACAGTATTCCCTCATCGGTCACCGTCCCTGTCTGGCCATACTGCCATACACCCCCACACCCGGCTCCAATTTCTGAGGCCAGTATAGCAGCAGCATCCTTAAGAAACGTTAGCAGCATCAGCATGAAGCTCAACATGACAAGCAGGAGCAATAGAAGCAAACAAAGAGAGAAAGCGAAAAGAAAGAGAGGGAGAGAGAGAGAGAGGGGAGATTGCCACCAAAAGTAAGAACAGCAAAAGCAGTAGCAGGCAGTCGTCGTGACAGTAGCAGCTATCTGGCTGCTTCCCAACTCCAAACATGTAAAAATTGGGGGGGGGGGGGGGGTTATGGGTCAGGGCTCAGAGTCTGTTGCTAACTCTCGAAGGCCTACAAAGGTCGAGTGTAGTCGCAAAAAAACGCCTTCAACCTTGGCTCCTCGCTCCGACCCCGAAAGCCGGCTTGGAAGTTGAGTTGGTGTGCAGGCCATGCCCTAAATCCGAACCTTTCCCGGAACCCAGGAGCCTACCGAAGCCCTATAGCCCTCCCATACACCATAAACTTTCCTTAAACCGCACCTTCCGAATTGTAAAGGAAGCTTACAGTAAATTCCTGTAGGCAAAAGCAGGATACGGAAGAAGTATAGGAACGTCAGATGCAATCAATGGTCGATGTAAGGTCTTGTGATGTTGTGGTTTTCCTGGATAACTGAAAAGATGCGAGACAAATATGAGAAACATGAGCAAACCATTCGAACAAACAGGAAAACATAGGAAGCGTAGGGAAGCCATAGAACGACCTGGAAAAACGATTAGGAACCATGAGCACCATTGATAAAACAAAAAGGCTAATCTACACAGGGATGTCACCTAAAGAACAATCGCGTTCATGCTTGATCTTGGTTTTCCTGATGGTTAGACATGAGTTGTTCTGCGTGTTGTTGTTTTCCTAGGTTTTGAATTTGTTTTCAGAGTTGCTATGAGTTGTCTTGGTTTCTCTGATTTTCCTACGTTTTCTTCTCCTTATCATAGTTGTTATCCGCTGCATTATCTTGCTGTTCTTAGTCTGCATTTTCCGAGCGTTGTCCCATTGTTCTGTGTGTTTCTGCGGTGCTTCCAGGGAACGAAGATAAACAAATAAATCCCATTGGTGCTGTATGATTTTCCTGTAGTGCATGTTGTTTTTGTTCGTACGTTTTGTCGTTTGATTTGATAGTTCCTATTGTTGGCTTCATTGGTTTATCTCTGCATCTCCTTTTTTTGTTTTTGTACCCCGGGCCATGTAATTCCGATTGTTGTGTTGTTTCCTATTTTCGGTATAAGTCCAAGATTCCCAAGGTGTTCCTATCACTTTCTGTGATTTTGGGGCTAGACTTTGGTAAGCATAAGACATGGACAGAAAAGTATTTCCACCGATGCGCAGGCTAAGTTCACCATCGACGTGGCTTCCCCCCGCGGCCTTGCTCCTTGCATAGGTGCTTTTGAAGGATCACGCGACCTAGTAGGCCGGCTAGATAACCACGATAGGCTTATCGGCTTACCTTAATGATAAGCGTATTTGCAAGCTGATGACTGCAATGTACAGGTCTGAAGACTGTGCAACAATATCTCCGTAGATTCCACAAGTATAGGTACGGTACTTCATACTAAACCGATTCAAAAAACTCTAAACACCTTCGAAACCCTAGAATATCCTTGTAAGAGCAAGCCTATTTGGACCCTTATAAACCCTAAACCCTAACGTAGCGGGCTCAGGGCTTCGTCGGGATTCAAAGGGGCTTCAGGAGGTTTAAGGTTTAGGGTTGGGGTTTAAGATTTGGGTTTTAGGGTTTTAGGGTTTTGGGTTTTGAAGTTTAGGGTGCGGGGGGTTAGAGTTTCTCGGGGTGTGGAGTTAGAATTGGACTCAGCTTTTGGCGGCTGGTAGTTGGTAGCGTGAACGGCGTGAACTGTGATTCTAGCTACATCAGCATTACGAGCATATTCCGCGTACCTCCGCAGATTCTGCAAGTGAGAAGCTCTAGACCCTTTTATTAGTTGTAGGAATTCGCCATGCAGCCGGGAACATGGATTCAGGGATTGATTCTGGGATGGCACGGACGTCCGGTTTCTCCGAAGGGCAGGGACGCGGGAAGCCTCGCAGCCAAAGCCCTACATGTTGACCTGGCTCAGCTTAGGGCCATATGATTGTAGTGACACCACGAGCCCACAGGACACATATGTGGAAGCATCTCAGTCCAAGTCTTACGGTTTGGGGTTCACGGTTTATAAGGACTGCGGACATGCTCAAAAGATGCACGGTGCGCCCAGATTCTTGGATCGATCCCAAACCCGAAATAACTCCAAACCCTTAGGCCCAAAATAACAAGCCCTAATGTTTCAGAGTTTCAGACCCCCATTCAAGAGCTAGGCTTGACGGAGCAAAGTTAGTCAGACTCCTATCCCTAAGAGGTTGAAATCCGAAATTCTTCATCCCCAACCATATGAAGCCGAAAATCCAAAAGCCCAAAACTTCCTTGAAACCCCGAATAGCCTTGAAAGTCGTACCTAAACTCTTAGAGCCCCGAAGCCTTTGAAACCTTGAAAGCCATGACACAAACCTTACACAACCTGAAGCTAGTCCTGAATTCACGGCCCCGCGCCCTCGCCCGTGCCCTGCCGGCGGTCGGTCAGGAGGACCGACGCTTTCTTTTTTGGCCTTTAGGGCTGAGGGTGTAGCATAGAAGCCTTAATGGTTATCAACCATGCAGTATAATATTGTATAAGACTTCGAATTACAGCGTATCTCCGCAGCCCTATTCTCATCATCAAGGTCCCAAGATCAGGGTTCAAGGTTTGGGGTTTGGGCTTTTAGGTGTTGAGGCTTTTCGGTGCAGGGCTAAGGGAGTAGCATCTAGGGTAGAGGGGGCAGGGATGTGAAGGATTTTAGGGCTTTCGGGTTTAGGGCACCTGCCGAGACAGCTATGCAGGCTTCGATGTGCAAGATCGGAAGGACTTCATTGCAAGGTCCGAATGGTAGTTGGCCGTGTAAGTTCCCCAAGGTCCATGTACCGGTTTACTATGAATTTTTGCAGTACGCTGGAATCGTAGAAAGACTATATGGCGAAAGTGTGTGATTACTGTGTAGGTACGTGGAACCGTCGGGGACACGTTCTTTCCTGACGAAACGCACTACGTCCAGCGAAGTTCCAAGTAGCCCCTGAATGCAACGCCAAAGCCCTAAACCCCAAACTCAAAACCTTGACCCAAAGAGTTCCCAAATGCAACGCACCCTTAAGCCAGCGCGTTTCACGGAGATCCTACACCCCAAGCCCATCAAACGACACGCCGCATACGGCAAACAAAAAAAGACAACGAAAAAAAAAGCCAAAACACACAAGACACACCCTAAACCCTAAACCGTAAACCGTATAAACCCTAAACCCTAAACCACACCCTAGACGGAACAAAAAGGGAAGCAACGCCGATGTCTTGCAGGGATGATCGAGACTGGAGGGCCCTGACCTCGACTGGATAGCTTTTGTTTGGGTCTGTGGGGGGATACCTAGAGTCTCCATTGTAGTTCCTTTTTGGGGGGTTACCTTTTAGGTTCCTTACTCTAAAAATTAGTTAAACCAAAAAAGGAACTACAATGGAGACTATAGGGAGGACCTAGGGTTTCAACTTCGGGAGATTCAGCGATTCAGCGAGGGGGTGGGTCGGTTGGCCGGGGGGTCTGGCTGGGTCGGGCGGATTTGTCGGATGTTCAATCTTACCAAAGTGTTACCGAGTTTCGGCCCTTTCGGCCTCGGGTCATAGAGTACGAGTGAGTGTGTTGCTTGTGAATTTGCAAGGGGTAGGCTTCGCATGCCGATGCTTGGCATCGCGTTTTGGAGTTTCAACGGTTGAGGGTGGGCTCTAGGTCTGAGCACGTCGTCGGAATGGCAACAGCAGCAGCAGCAGCAGCGGGAGCAGCAGCAGGAGGAGTAGGAGCAGCAGGAGCAGGAGCAGCAGGAGCAGGAAGACGAGGAAGAGGAGGAGGTGTTGTTGCTGTTGTTGTTGTGGTAACTAGGAGTAGGAGTGGGCGCGGCTTTTGGGGAACATGAGAAGCACATTTATTCCTATCGGAACTAGCAGCTAGCACCAGTGCTGCTAAGAATATTACCTGTGTCGGAATAGGCCCTCGAGGCTGCTTTTTGCAGCAAGATTAGTCTTCGTACAACACTTTCCCAAGACGGAGGCCCCAGAACCAAAATGGGCAGTTCTCTAAACTAGGGTCCCTGTTTGGGTCCCCAACATCGTACGGCACCCTTATAAAAAAGGACCCTAAAAAGGGACCCTAGTTTAGAGAACTACCCAAGTCTTAGGCCCGGAAACCCCTGAATTCTCTGACTCCCTAGAGAGTTTCTGAGCCCTTGAAGCCCCCGACTCGTGGAGTTACATCCTAAAGGTTTTTCGCCATACGTGCAAAACAACCGTAGAACCCTTAAAACTGGAGTCCTTTCAAAGGAACTCGGTTCTAACCATGAAGGCCCCTATCAAGCCTTAAACCCTGTAAGCCTAACTCCCATATACCATATCTAATCTACTGGCAACTGAATTCGCCATATCCAGGGCCCTAAAATCCCGCGATGCACCTTTTAAAGTAAACCTATTCCATATTTAAGCCCCAAGCCCTGAACCCTATTAATGGATTTCCAGGGCCATGATGAAGGCGCCTCCGCCCTTCGCCAAGGCTCCGGACCGTTCGTTGGTTCTCGGGTTCTACAGTTTAGAGGTTTAGGGTTTCAGGGTTTGGG
>CAJNJA010000881.1:1998-18390 GCA_905231915.1 Symbiodinium necroappetens | reverse complement strand
TACATATGTGTGTATGTGTGTATGCATGCAAGTCTATGTATGTATGTTTCTATGCATGCATGCATGTGTGCATGTGTGCATGTATGTATGCATGTATGTATGCATGTATGCATGTATGCATGCATGTATGCATGTATGCATGTATACATGCATGCATGCAAGCATGCATGTATGTATGTACAAACAAACAAACAAGCAAGAACACAAACCAAACAAACTAACTAACAAATATACATACATACATACATACATACATACATACATACATACATACATACATACATACATACATACATAAAAAAACAGACAAATAACGAATAAGCAAACACATGAATGCGAATAATACAACTCTATACATATACACACATGCACACATGCACAGAGATAAAACATAAATCAACTAGGGATCTCAGTTTCAGGTTCCAGATTTTCGGGGTTAATGTTTATCCTAAAACCAACTGCTCACAACGGGGCTGCCTGCCAGCCGTGGACGAGTCAGACTAGTCCAGACCGATAAACCCTGCGACACAACACTCCTCCACCCAAAGCCCTACATCCCGCGTGAGGGTTTTACAGGGTTTCATTTGGATTGTGTAGGGTGTCAAGTGGCTTTGGTAAGGTCATGGGGGCTTTCATACAGGCTTCTTAAGAGCCAGAGGACCCAATAATTAGCTAGTTGGGCTTAGCATCGTGGTAATGTAGGCTCGTGTTTGAGGAGGTAGAAGATTGCTGGGCGCTTGGACCCTTAGGGCTGCATTCCCAAACGAGGTTTAGGGTTTAGGGGTTTAGGGGTTTAGGGTTTGCCGTTGTTTCACAACATGGCCCCTCTTTTGATGAAAGGCCACTCCCGGTCTTCAGTTTTGAGTGCATGTGCTCCCTCACCAGAACTCATTTGCTAGGGACGGCTAGGTTTTATGATTTGAGCTTTAGAATTTTAGGCCCAGGTCGTAAGGTAGCTGCGCAACAGCAGGAATGCCTGTCTCCCTGTATCCCAATAATGTTCAGCTCCAATGAAGAGACCCCAAATAGACGTGCTCTAGACTCCAAAGCCCTATAACATAGAAGGACGTGCGGATACCACCAAACAGCCTGACTTTCAATGCTCGGCTGTGGTGTTCTACTATCTGTAGTGTTCTACTATATGCGGTGTCGAAAGGATGCTCCCGAAGGTACTTGTATGCTCATCAGCTATTGAGAGAGTAGGGCCAGGTCTCCGAAGCATTCGCTCCACAAACATCCTTTACATAAATACGCAGGTATCAGAAAACTAGGACTGCCTAATCTACCTGCTACCTTAGAACCTAGATTGCAGTACTGTTGCTGAATCATTAGCAAGGATGAAGAAGCTAAGCTGACAACAGAATTGTCCTCAGAGCCACGCCGACTCAATAACCCAACGACTGACTGCGCCAATCGCTTCCACCACCTGAACCCTGCCCATAGAAGTGCAACTGTGTCTACACAATCCCCCAAGTCAAGTACAGGTAGCCCGCCGAAAAGTTTATACGTGGGGCTTCTTCAGTTCTTGAATGTAGTGGGCCGCTGTGCCTCCTTACTTTGTATCGCACCCACAAGCCAGTAACCATTATGCGGGTAACTCGGATGCTAAGGTACAACTAGGTTCCCCAGTAGCCCTTTAATAACAAGGGTACCCTTTTCCTCGGTTTTTATGAGGGAACCCCAAAATGAAAACGGCAAAAGGGTTCTACCGGGCCACCTAGACAAGGTGTGCATCCACAGGCTTCCAGGTGCTTCTTCACATCGTTAGATCCCACCGAAGTAGGTGCTGTTTCGAGCGCCTCGAGCCTCTTAGGATAACCCTTACCTCACTATTAAGGTGTAGGGTTTAGGGCCCTAATATAGGGGCCTTACTAATAATTACCGATACTATTTTGGTGGGCTCCTTATTATAATTATCGTATAATGCACCCCCAAATCCCAATACCAATTATTCAAGGCCCCTACAGTACATCTTATAAACGCCTTTTCGACCAAGTGCTGCCCAGGCACTGTCGGCGAAGTTCTGTGAGTCGTGCCCCAACCGGGACCGCCTATCCTTCTTCGTGAGGACCTGAGCACTCGAGGAGTTGAGGGAAACCCTTGTCCTACTGTTGATGATATAAATCCTGCATTGCCTTAAGGACCCTAAACTATAGGAATTATGGTATATTCCTTATTATGTAGGGCTATTGCAGGATTCATATCATCAATCGTATGCCCCCGAATATTCGGATCCATATAAAGACCCCGAATAGAGACCGTAGGGCTCAGGATACTTTAGGGTCCAGGTTAAGAAACCCTTGTGCTGTAACCCCACATATTAGGATCCATATGGGTAGCTCTCTAAATTAATGTTCACTTCGTTTTGATACCCCTCCCCCCTAGATACATTCCGGGCCCAGGCAGGGGGAAACAGATTCTTGAGGGGTGGTTGGTCGTCGTAGTACAGAAGTACACTATTACAATAATACAGTTGTACAACAACTAGCACAACTAATGGTACAGTATAGTACAATAGTAATTCGAGTAGTACAATAGTACGGTAGTACAATAGTACAGTAGTACAGTAATACAATAATACAGTAATTAGTACACTAGTACAGAGGTACAATTGTGCTGTAATACAATAGTACAGTAGTACAATAGTACACTAGTACAACATCACAAGAAGACAATCCTTGGCAGTTTGACTCTCTCTCTCTCTCTGCAATACTGGAGCGGTCGTAGTGATTGCTTGGCTTCGAAAGCTTGCTGTCCTTTCGAATCCAAAACTTTCCCGATGAAGGGCTTGGCCACTAAAGCTTGCCTTCGTTTTTTTTTACCGAAAGCTTTCTCAAGAAAGGGCTTGGCTTCTCTAAAGTTCGCTTTCCTTTTCCTGGCTTCTGCAGGCATCGCCATAAGGCCCGCCCCGGGGGGTGTTTATACCAAGAGCTGGACCCCTCTGTAGAGAACTACCCATATAACGATCCCTGCTAGAGACCCCCAGTTTCTCATATAAGGCTGCCTCACAACAGCTCGAGTGACTTCTGCAATGTGGTCTGTGGCCCGTATGCTAACTTTGAGCCTTAGGGCAAAATCTAACAAAGGGTCCCCTTAAATTTGATATTAATACTAATATTAATAGTAATAAATAAATAAATATATATATATATATATGTGCTTTATTTATGAACGGGGGAAGCTTTTCGTATCTGGGCGTCTGATTGTTTGGGTGGGTGGGTGGGCGGGGCTGTAACAGTTCACACCCGTCTCTGTGACTGTGCACCTGCTGCCGCGATTGCTCAGAGGAGGCTCAGATCCGAAAACCCATCCGGGTTTAGGGTTTAGGGCTTTGAGGGTTAAGGGTTTAGGGGTCAGGGTTTAGGGCTTATAGGGCTGATAGGGCTTATAGGGCTAATGATCCAAACAACTCCTCCTGCTTAACCCCCCAACCCCAAAGCTCTGAACAGTGCAAAAACCCAAGCGTGAGACAGGACCAACGAATGCCAGAGACTCGTCCTCAGACCCTGAAAGCCCCAAGATATCGACGGCTAAACCCGAACAAAAAACACGTAAGCATACCGCTAAGTCTTAGGTCGATGCCCTCTTTTCGAATTACTATTCCTACACCCCAGCCTGCAATTGGAACCACAAAGCCCTTGAGCCGTTGTTGCTCCGGCCAGCATGTTCTGCACCACAACCCCGACACTGTGGGTCCAAGTACCCAAGTAGTACACCTGAACCCTATAACCCGAACCGAAACCATCTAGGCTAGTTAGAGCCCACCTGGGATTCGAAGGCTTCGATGACTTGGCCTGGAGAGTTGGGCTTTGAAGGCTTCGGGCCGAGTCTCGGGTTCTAGGAGGGAATAATTAAGGAAAGTTTTTTTTGTTTGAGGGCTCTTTGATTTAGGAGGCTTTAGGGTTTCAAGAAAAGTCTGTTTTTTTTGAGGGCCTTTTTGGCTTAGGAAAGTTTAGCGTTTAGGGAGGGCTTTGCTGGTTCGGGCTCTAGTGCTGTCGAGCTTTTGAGTCTTAGCCTTTCGTTTAAGGGTGATAACGGTTGATGGTGTAATATAAATCCTGCAGTACCCATAAAAAGAATGTACTGGCATAGTTTAGGGCCTTTAAGGTAATGCAGGCTTTCGATCATCAACCGTAACGGCTCTGGGCTAGCTGGCTTCGCTACCATCACCCGCGCGTTGGTCGGCCTTACCTGGACAGGACCCCGAATCATCCTACAGTTTCTACCTCTTCAGGGCTGTAGCCTCCGATTGTGATTTTTATGAAGATTTAGGCTTTCTGACGTGTAAGTTACTAAGCAAGGCTTACGAAAGATATCAGCACACCGGGCGCCGAATCCGCGACTCAAACAGGAACCTGCAACAGCTTATAGGGTCTAAGACAAGGTTGATCAACGAACTGAACTCTGTGACGAGAGCATGATGAGGACATGTGCTCAAGTGCCGGCGAGGCACTCGCTTCAAGCTCGCGAAAGACCTTGTTGTGACGGCCTGGGAAACGGACGTTGAGTGATCCTTTATCCGCATCTCAACTTGAGAGCACAACATATGCCTCAGACCCGCTGGCAAAAATCTGTTCATATGAGGTATATACGGTATATACATACGTATCTATACATACATATATACACACGAAAAACGGTACACACAAGAATAATCATACCGAAGTTGATAGGTCAAGTAAAAAGTTTATGGAAGCTCAGGGCTCCAATGGCTGCACACTCCGTAGGCTCGGAGTTGTCGGGTTGGATTCCAAAACGATCATATACCCCAAAGCCCTGCTTTATCTAAACGAAAATGCCCTAAACTACACCCAGGATCTAGAAAGTAACGCACCAGATTCGGCAGACTGTCAACCTAAGCGAAAACGTGAAAGGGATCTATCTTCGAGATTCTGTCGGGGGCGAGTTAGCGAAATCGGTCTGGGAAGGTTCTTGGGTCTCAAGCTCACGCCATCCGTTCCCAAAGCCCTAAACCCTAAACAAACCCTCAACCTAACATCAGCCCAACTTGACCCTGGGCGTGTTCCTCTTCTGTTACGGACTAACGCCCGGTCCCGATGCAGCAGGAACCACGAGTCAGAGTGGAACTTCTGCGCCAAAGAGTGAAGCAGTTCATCGCCGTCAGCACCCGAAATTGGCTCAGCGGATGTTTAGTACTGCAGCGCCTGGAGGTCCTCTGGCGTGAGGCGAATAGCACGCTGCTGCAAGGTCACAAAAGAGGATGCCGACCGACAACGTGTGCTGGCGAGCGAAGTCAAGAAAAAGCCTTGCACAGCAGAACGAAGGACCTTGTGCAGAACCTTTTTCACGGTTTAGGGTTTAGGGTTTAGGGCTTACACTGCACGAGAATACCACACAGACCGGCCACTAGCACCTAGCTTCGGTTTGTGGAATAAAGTGCCTCCTTTGTAGCCGATCGGAGCATAGTTACTCAGGCTGCCATACTACCCTACACCCTAAACCCCTAGCCCCTAAGCCGTAAACCCCTGAACCGCTAAATCGCAGACCCTAAACCCCTAAACCACTTTTCCGTAAACCCTAAACCCGGACGAAACATCGGCACACTCGCCGCCCAGGCACCGCTGCGACCGCGAGAACGTGAGCGAGTTCGCAGGGTCATTGAGTCCTGTTTAGGGCTTTGAGGTTTAGGGTTTAGGGGTTCAGGGGTTTAGGGTTTAGGGTTCCTCCTACAACCTAAACACCGGCACCCGGAAACCTAAAACCCCACACGCCCGAACCTCGGAATCCTAAACCCTAAACCCCTAAACCCTAAACACCCGAACCCCTGAATCCTAAACCCTAAGCCCCTAAACCCGTGAACCCTAAATCACCAGCGACGAGCCTCTCACCTCCAAAGCTGGACTCTTATCTTAAGAGTCCATGTACCCAAATAGTATATACTCTGGCCTTAAAGTAGTCCCTACATAGGTACTTTGGGGCGAAAGTATACCCCTAAACCCTAAACCCTAAACCCGTAAACCCTAAACCCTTAGGATTATCTTAAACCCTGGAGCCCTCTGAGCCGCCTCCCCAACAACACAATAGCTTCCGCTTTGTGCCCCGTGGAAACTGACCTAGGGTTTAGGGGTTAGGGTTGTTGTGTTCACAACCCTTGGAATTGTAGGGTTTAAAAATTTAGGGGGCTAGGGGTTTAGGGTTTAGGGGTTTAGGGGCTTTGGGTTTAGGCCAAAACCTTAGATGCTGAGTATCCTGGCCCCCCATGAAAAAGGTTAACCTTCTAAATTCTAGTAGTCTTGTACAAGCTCCAAAAGGTTAAAGGGACTTACTCAGCCCCTAAGAAACTATGTTTGGGGCTTAGGGTTTACGGGTCCTGTGCGAGTTTTATCACGGTTCTACGCGCTTGTTGTAGGTGTTTTGCATTTTGGGGCTGGCAAAGGTCCCTTGTTGCTGGCTCTCCCTCACATCTCGCTCTAGACTCTGTTTGAGCGTTAGCCATTCTGAGCTGCAAGTTGCAAACAAGGCTTAAACGAAATTTTAACTTGGATTTACGGACTTACAGTCCTTCTAGAGTCTTCAGCAGTGGCTTCCACCATGTCTCAGTCTCAACCTACATGGCGTGTGGAACATCTTATATGACTTGTCTTTGTATCTGACTTCACAACATTCAAAGGGGTCTGATGGAGGGATGCCCTCATTATTGAAGGCATCCATTATCGTTGAGAAACGAGCTTGCAAAGTAAGCTGCTCACTATCTTTTACATCATCAAAAGAGCACTCCTCACGTACATTCATTTCCTAAGTAGATGTCTCTACACTCAGCAATCCCAAATAGAAGCCCTACCGAATCCTGCAGCACATGCACCTCCACAGAACACACTTGTGGAAGTACTAATACTAACACATAATAATAACAATAGTAAGAAGCACTCTTGCTAGTAATCCGTGGAAACAGCCAGAATATTGAACATAAAACTCATGATCAAATTTCGTTTCTCTGGACTCCTCGACCAGTGACAGGTGCCCAGAGTTCGTTGAGTCCTCGCAACATGGGAGGGGGAGTGGGACAGGCTAAACCCTAAACCGGGGGGCTACATGATTCTTAGGTCCTTTGGACCCTAAACCCTAAACCCTTAACCCTAAACCGGGCGGGCGGACAGAAATTGCGGCTCAGAAGCTCAGGGATCTGGTTCGCGTCTCTGGCTTCGTTTTGTGCTCCAGGGTTTGAGGCTTTAAGCCTTGGGGGCGGGGGGGGGGGGGGGGNNGGTTTTAGGGCTTAGGGTTTAGGATATTTGGGTGCTAAACCGTATGAGCGGAAACTTGTTCAGTGTTATCCGACGTTGTCTAAAGTTCCACGTTCCCAATCCATCACAAAACCACACAACCCACACCAGGCCACAATTGTACGTGTGAGCCAAAAATGTGGTGTAGCTTAATAAACCCTAAACCCTTATCCTGAACCCTCGACTCTAGACGATGATGCAGAATTATGTCATATCGTATGGAATTATGGCATAGTACATGACATTACACTACATTTTCGATACTGTGCTATTAAATCATTGACAATGATACAAAAGTATTCCACATTGTACTCTATTGCACTATCGCCTAGTCATGCATTTTACTATGTGATAATATGTAACAAAATGTTCCTCTATGCCAAACTGTATTATACCGAACTATACTTGGCGATACTGAACTGTATTCTGTTCTGCCGTACTGATATATATTATGGTATCTCGTGCTATACTTCATGATACTCTGTTGATAATGTTAGAACGTTGCTAGCGTGTGTTTGGCTATGTTGCCGTGTATTTTATCATACCCTACTATACTACATATTATGGTATATCTAGCATCATGCATTATTTTATGTTCTGTATATTATGTATTGTATAATGTAAAATGTTGTGTACTACAGTACAATGTTATATGATATTCTGTGTCTATTCTATTTTCATTATACTTTGTTACATTATGTTATCCTGTACTAGAATGTTGTGCTGCATATATTTTACTTACTTTAATATAGTGTGTTATATCCTTCATTTAAACCAGTTCGTGCTGTGTAATGCTATGCTGTGCCATGCTGTATACTGTTAAGTTGCGCTTCTTCAAAGTATGTGATATTGTAAAGACCATGTTCGTTTATACTTTGTATGTTACATATATTCATTAGATTACATGATATATGTGTAGTTATGTTCACGGTCTTATATGAGGGGTTACATTATTGTATGAAAATGAAATATAATATTCTTCTGGATTTTGATTCATCGTGTTGTATTATGCTATATTATATTGCATTATACTATCTTCTAAAACCATATTATAGCATCAGATTGTATATTATGTTCTATTATTTTGAGTCCTCGTGTTTGGATTTTTCGTATGTTGTATTTTGGTTTGCATTGTTGCTCTTTTTTTATATAAACGCACTCGGAATATAGGCTATGCAATGCGAAGCTAACCCTAAACCCTAAACCCCAAACCCTAAACCCTAAACCCCAAACCTCAAACCCTAAACCCTAAACCCACAAGAACCTTGCACCCCGAGCTTTCCAAGCACACTATCTGCAACAGGGGCGCCTTGGACAGCTTGGGCGCCACCTCGGCGAATACAAGAAATTCTTTTCGGGTTTAGTTAGGGTTTAGGGGTTTAGGGGTTTAGGGTTTAGGGATTGTGTGAAAGATGCAACAACATGTGCAACCAATTCCTAAGAAACTCCAAGAAAGCTCCGAGCCTATCGTCCGACCCGTCCGACACGGCCCAAACACGAAACCAACCGACTTCAATATTCCGAAACCTCGCTAGAATGTCTCAAAGTGCAGGGAGTGCACGGCCGGCCGGCCGGAAACAGCAGTTTCCATATGAGCGTCTGAGTTCCGGGGTGAGGGTTTGAGGATTGCATATGATAGCACAGGGGTTTTCGGGTTTAGGGCTCTGGGTTGTGTAGTATTTGCTTGGCATGAAGGAGCCCTTCTGCGTCGAATCTCGCAAGCCGCAAGACACTCTAATCCAAAACCCTAAATATCCCCAGATGAACCTTAAAGAAAACCTGCTGAGACCCTGGGAGTCTTAAGTATACAAGAATTCAAGGGACCGGCCTGAGATAACAACTGGAAGTATGATACGCTGCGACTTAAAGCCCCTATACAATTACCTTCAACCCCTGTCCTGAACTTAAACCCCACACCCTAAACCCGAAACCCTTAGACCCGAAACCCTAAACCCCTAAACCCTGAACCATAAACCCTAAACCCCTAAACCCCTAAACCCTAAACAACCCGAAATTTCAAACTCTGTTTTGGGCGGGTGACTGCATGCGTTGACGGCTCTCTGCAGACATCGACTTCCGGTCGCTCCGCCAAGCTCCTCAGCAGGGTTCAGAGTTCGGGGTTTAGGGTTCAGGGTTTAAGGTTAGTCAAGTGTAGGAGTTTAGGGTTTAGGTGTTTAGGGTTTTAGAGTTTAGGGGTTTAGGGCTTATAGGGTTTAGGGTTTAGGGTTCAGGATTGAGGGTTCAAGGATAGGGGTTTAGGGCTTAGGGGCTTCGGGGTTTTGGGTTAGGGGCTCCATTTCGGGCGTGGGGTTCAGGGTTCCGGTTCGGTTTGCGGATTGGGGGTCGGTCTACGATTGTCTACAGCCGGCAATTCACAAGGCTGCTTTCCATCGCCATGTGCTTAGCCGCCTCCCGACCCCCACATGTCGTGTTTTGTGCATTTCTGATGCTTAACTGCTTAACTTGCACAGACCCTTGACGTTGTTCCTCTTCTAACTCTCCCAAACACATCCAGCCCAAAGGCTTGTAAACCCCACATGTGAGCGCCTTTTTGCATCTTCCGGAAGCTGCTTCAGAGGCTTGCCACCACAGGGGCAAACCCTAAATCCCAAACCTTACATACATACATGCATACATACATACGTACATAAATACATACATACATACATACATACATACATATGTGCCTACGTAGCTACATACCTACCTACCCACCTACCTACCTACCAGCCTGCCTGCCTTGCATGCATACATACATACATACATACATACATACATACATACATAATGTGGCGGCCCGAATGATAGATCCCGCCGACCAAACGTGGTCGGCTCAAATAATGATAATAATGAGTGATCGTGACCCGTGCCCCCCTGGACCAAGGTTCGGTAGATCGGGGCTTTGACTGAGTTAGAAGGGAACTGGGGGATCCGAGAATTTCCGGGCTGGCTTGGGGTTTGAGTGGCTTTGACTAAGGCAGAAGGGAATTGGGGGATCCCAGAATTTATGGGCTGGCATGGGGTCTGGGTGGCTTTGACTAAGTTGGAAGGGAATTGGGGCAGACGGCTTCAGGAGGGGTCAGTAGGTTTCGTGGTTTCGGTGCTTAAGCACAAGGGTTTAACAGTTTAAGGGGGTTCTGTAGAGTTTCGGGGGGTTTGGGGTGGTTTGCTTAGATTTGGGGTCTAGGGTTTAGGCTTGAGGGGTGGTTTCGGGTTTAAGGAGAAGGCTCAAGGGGGATTTAGGGGTTTAATTTGGCTTGAGGGCGCTTTCGGGTTCGGGGAGGGTTTCGGGCTTCAGGGCCAGGGTTTTAGGGTTGGGAGGGGGGTTTTAGGTCGTGGCTGCTTTAAGATTGACCATTACTAGAAAGGAAGCAACACAACCAAGAAATTCCGGGCGCCAAAAAAAAGCATTCATTAGGCCGCTGGTTTAGTCCCGGCTTGAATAAGGAAAAAACGCATCATAGAGCCCCACCGAATTAATTAAGCACACACACATTACTATTCCTGAGGGTTCCTTATTATTGCATGAATACTATAAGACTACATCCTCAAAGCCTGGACCTCGAATCTCTAGTAGGAAGGTCTCGCGACACATCTCTTTACGGGGGGCTTCGGCTTTCGGGTATATTAGGGAAGCTTGAGAATATTGTATGTTCGGGCTGGAGACGTTCTGGTGGTTAAGCGGTTAAGCAGCATGTATGGAAGTTTCGGCACCCACGGAATGTCACAGAACATGGGAACTATTGACCATGCTTTCTTTCGTACTAAGACTTTTACAGTCGCTCCCAGACAGGGCGTCCCTCTATGATTTGATTCTAGACCCTCCACGAATGATTAAGGCCCCTACATGCACTAGACGCCGGAGTCTTTCGGCAGAGTCCTCCAAACCCTAAACCCTAAACCCTAAACCCTAAACCCTAAGCCCTATAAACCCTAAACCCTCTCCAGTACCCACAAACTCTCTAGGCCCAGGATTTTTGATGATGAGAGTTTTCGGCGTTGGAGTCTCAGGCTTCGGGTTCAGCATTTAGAGGTTTAGGGTTGCAGGGCTTAGGGTTTCGGGTTTAGGGGTTGAACGGTTTAGGGTTTGGGATTTAGTGTTGAGGGTTTTGGGTTCGGGTTTAGGGGTTTGGGGCTTAGGATTTAGTGTTTGGGGTTCGGGTGAAGGGGTTTAGGGTTTAGGATTTAGTGTTTGGGGCCTAAGTTTAGGATTTAGTGGGCAATGCGGCCAGCAACAGGCCTCATCACATCTAGCCTGAATGAAGGGTGCCTTTTGAATGGTCGCAATGGCGTGCTTCGTCCAGGCGCAACTCCGGCCAGGGTAAAGCTTCCTGGGTGGACTCTTCTGCTAAGCCCTAAACCCTACCCATAGGCTCCTTAGTAGCTCCTTTTTGGGATTCCCTTATAGGATTCTAAATATAAACCATAAAAAGGAACTACTATGGAGCCTATGGGTAAACCCTAAACCCTAAACCCAAAGGACAAGACGTGGCGGGATTGGCTCCACCGGCCCATGGAGCTGCTAACACCAAGCCTTCCAACATCCAGGCCACTGGAGATGGATACGGCGATTCGCCGAAGTCGTGGGAATGCCATCGCTCGTCCCACTGATGAACACGATTGCATCGTCGACAGCAAGAGCAGCAACACCGAAGGCAATCACCACTACCACAACCACCACCACTGCTGCAACTGCTGCCACTGCTACCACTACTCCTACCCACTTCTGCAAAACCACAACCCTAAACCCCAAACCCTAAACCCATTCCTCAATCGTGCTCACGGAACTCTGTGTCCACAACTAACCCCAGTCCTTCTGTCCTTGCTGCTGTGGCTTACTGCACCCCAAACCCTCATCTGAAAAAGGGAACCACCCTGACCCCTTCCCTAACTTCACAAAAGGCTAAGCCTTAAGCCTTAAACCCCAATTCCTGAATTAGCCCCCCCATCCCCACCCACCCCCACCCCCAAGCCCCAAGCCCGCGAAACTCCAGACAAATCTTGCACCAGGAAAAAAGCACTGAGCCCGCAATTCCCAACAGCCGAAATCTCAAGTCCCTAGTACAGGTTTTGATATACTGAAGCCGGCCGTAATAAAACGCTACCCTCTAGTATCAAGGCCATTAGTAGCTTCCATCTTATTCGTTAGGGCTCGTTTTACTAGAATTACTGTTATAAGCTCCCTAAGCCCTACTCTACTCATAAAGCCCCCTGTATTATAGACTGCATTCTGTATTCCCTATTGTTCAAGGAACCCTTTAGCGGAAGCCCTTTTCAAACTATCAAGGCCCCTAAACCCTCAACCCTAAAGCCTACACCCAAAACCCTCAACCCTCAACCCTAAACCCTCAACCCTGAACCCAAAGACCCTAAACCCTCCCTCAACCCTAAACCCTAAACTCTAAACCCTAAACCCCCTCCAAATGTCAACCCTGAGTCCGCTCCTGGACTTTATGCGGCCAGGCCGGTCCACTCAGATCACCCCCTTGAATGTGAACGGACTCGGCGCGATGCGGCAAGGGTTTAGGGTTTAGGGTTCAGAGTTTAGGGCTTAGAGTTTAGGGTTTAGGGCTTATAGGGTTCAGAGATTAGGGTTTAGGGACATATTGGGTTTCAGGCTTTTCGTGCTTGGCCTTCAGGGGACTACTGGCACTTCTCTTAAGCTCCTCCTTGGCGACTACAGTTTTAGGGGTCCCTCAGATTAAGGGTTGAAGCCCCTACACCTTAAACCTTGCTTCCACACCGCTGCCGTGATCAGGCCTTTGCGGGGAGGCGTGAAAGTGTTTGGGCTTCATGGCCGTAGCAGCGCAGCACAGTAAGACGCAAAAGGCGCAGGCTGTTTGGGGTTTTGGGTTCGTAGGGCTTTGGGTTTTGATTTGAGTTTCTGGTTTTATGGCTTAGCGTTCCGGCTCTGCGGCGAAGAGTGTCTACGTCTACGTCGGCAGGCATGAGGGGGCTTTGCAGGATGCGGCAAAGGGACCAGAAACCTAAAGCAAAAACCCCAAAACTCAGTATCTAGCATAGCATCCAAAATCCTAAACGAAGTCGAGATCCTAAACCCAAAAAACCAGGGAGAATCGAATTTGAAGGTATGCATCCAGGTTGCTACCACTGCTTGTACCAGAAACGGCACAATTCGTAGATCTAGGCTCCGAAACTTGTCTTCTGCTTCCGAAGGCCGAAATGCTAAAGGCACCTCACTCGCAAGTCCATACCTGGTTTGCTCCGCCTCAACACTATAAACAAAATCCTATTACACCCTATAAAGCCTAATAATCCTAAAACCTTCAACTCCAAAACAACCTCGAACTCAAAACCCTAAACCTAGACAGTAAAACAACAAGCCCTAAAGCATGAAACGTGGTGAATTTGGGGCGCCCAACACGAAGATGAACAGCCCAGCACTGTTTCTTCCACTGGGCCGCCTGTGCCGCAAGGGGGAACCCCTCAAACCCAAAACCCTGCAGGCTTCCGTACACCCATAGGACTTTGGGGTGTACTATACTATAATTGTATAAGGAAGCACCAAAATAGTGTAGGTAATTATTAAGGCCCCTATATTACGGCCTGAGCTTTGGAATCACATAATTGGGTTGGTACCACCCTAAACCACGGTCACAGTATGGGTAGCGGTAGCGTCGGCAGGGTGACCTGGCGAACAGATGAAAGAGGCCACGGGGTAGGGTCTAATATGTTTATAGGCAAAACAGCCAGAATGCAGTACGCACGTTTTACTTGAGCCAAAGCGCCTACCGCAGGTGAGGCTAGCTAAATCTTCTACAAGCGACATTTACATGTTTTCGGGTTTAGGGTTTTAGGGCTAGGAGGTTTTAGGGTTTTTTTGGCTTTAGGGCTTTGTTGAATAAAGGGGACCCCGAAATAGAAGGGGTGAAAGGGTGAACGCAGTATATGACTGCTTTGGCACCCCAAGAACTGAGATAGCAGGAAAACTATGTATTGGGAGGTCTACTAAATCCTAAATCCTGAACTCTGAACCCTGAGCCCTAAACCCTAAACCCTGAACCCTAAACCCTGAACCCTGAACCCTGAACCCTATTCCCCCAGAAAGGCCCCACATCCCAAACCCTGCCAAAACCCCTAAACCCCAAGCTTTACCTCGACCCCAAAGGAACCTACCTTTTTAAGGACTCACAAAAGAAGCTCATAATAAGGAACCCCCTAAAAAAGCGTAGGTTTCTTAGGGCCCAAATAACCCCTGCCCCGTTACACAAAGCTTCTCTTTTCAGCTCCCGGCCTGTGCCGTGAAAGTCAGGGAGAACCTGGGTATCTCAGGGCTTTTCCTGCGCAGGCTCTGGGTCTCTAGATACTTTAACTTCGGGTTCTAAATTTCGGTTTTAGGGTGTATGGCTCTCTAATTATAACGTGGGGTTAGGGCTTCGCCGATTCGGGGTTTAGGGCTGAAGGGCTGGATTTAGGGACTCTTGGGTGGGCTTAGGGTTGAGCTTACTGTACGGCTTAGGGCTTTGAGTTGAGCTATGGTTTCGGGTTTACGACTTTAAGGATTTTAGGGTGGGTTGAGGGTCTAGGGTTTAGGGTTGAGGGATGGAGGTCTGATTGAGGGTTTGGGGCTTAGGCTTAGGGCTCTGAGCTTTGGCGGCTGCTGGACAGTTCGGCCAAACACTACCCACGGCCCACGACAAAGCTGAACAGTTATTGGGGAGTCGACAGTCGGACCGAACTGCCACAAACCCTAAACCCCAAATCCTTATTTAGGGTTTAGGGTTTAGGAGTCTGGCAAATAAGGAGCGTAGACTCCACCTGGCCTGAATCTTGTGGAAATAGACCCCTGAGCAATGAACACCCTCCGATTAACATCCTGTGATACTTGGATATCTATTTCGATACTTCAAAGCATAGAAATAACTTCAAAGCATATCAAAAAAAAGCATGATACAAGTAGGGCAAGGGTGCTAGCTCTATTCTGACAAGTGCCAGGGCGAAGGATACTTTCTTGGACATCCTCCTCAGAGCCTCAATCTAAATTGCATGCTGCACCTCGGACAAGGCACGGCCATGGAATCGGGGCCCACGATTTAGGATGTAGGGTTTAGGGTAAACCTCATCCATCTACCCTAGTCCCGATCAAAAATAGTGGGCTCCAAACACCGGTTCAGATCCCCCGAAGCAATCAATCCTGATCCCTTAACTCCTGTCAGCTACAGCTGGGCCCCTGGCGTGTTTGAACAAGTCGCGTAGCTGTGCTTCAGCAAGCCCGCGCCCACAGTGGGGTGAAACCTGGCTGACTTTACGACACGATGTGTTCTTCTCCAGCCATACTCGATGGCTTGGGAAGCATGCATTCGTTCATACACACAACTGGACATACAAGCATGCTTACCTATCCATAGGCTCCAAAGTAGTTCCTTTTTGTGGTTTATATTTAGGATCTTATAAGGTATATAATCCAAAAAAGGAACTACTCAGGAGCCTATGGGTATTTACACTGGCAGAGCCAGGTGCCTGCGGACTCTGGGCTTGCAGCGTCTTACGTCTCACGAACTATCTTGCCATGGCTCCGGGTGACGGGTCAAGAATCTGAGGGGCAACCGGTAGAGGGGGCTATATGGGGGTTGCCGAAAATAGGGGACCCTAATATAGTTCCCTGAATAAATAGTAGGATCCTTAGTACAAGGTCCCTAGAAGAAGGTACCCTAATTTCCGGAAACTTCCACATCACAGTTTCCAGAACCCCCCTGGCCCGGAATTCAAATCCTGGGCTTCAGGATGTCAACCCCCGGAAAGTCGGGGGCCGGAACAAGAACGCTTGGTGCTGTTGTTCCCTGCCCTCTCTATTTCAACTAACAGGCCGCCCAAACGTTCGCAACGGTCTACCCATAGGCTCCTGAGTAGTTCCTTTTTGGGATTAGGTTACCTTATATTATAGGATCCTGAATATAAACCACAAAGAGGAACTACTATGGAGCCTATGAGTAGTAATGACCACAGTGAGGAAGCAAGTATTCTACGTACCATACCCATGACAAGGAACCGTGTGGAATGGTATCATCAATTCCGCCCGCTTTTCGTGCACGAGGAGACAGAATTATCAAACTGCTGCAAAGTTATGGAAATTCTAAGTGACCCTAAACACCAAAACCGACAAAAACCCTAAATCTCTAACCCTCAACCC